>OZ010693.1:3682992-3824992 GCA_963932265.1 Thymelicus lineola | reverse complement strand
ATGTATACCTGTTCCTGAGAACAATGTATGATATGCACTAGCAAACACATTACTATCAAACGATGGCTGTAATGATTTCGAGGGGATTTGGTTTCCATCGATATATAAACAAAATGTATTGATACCATAATTTTCAAAATTGAATGGATTCTTATTGAGAGTTCCGTTGAATGCAGCATTATTAACAAATCCGACTATACACCTTTTCGGTACTTGTCCTAGGAATATATTATCAAGGGTTTTTCCTTGAACACCTGATGGAATTGTTAAAACTTTAACTTCAGCTCGCGTAATGGGATATTTAGCTGTGGTAGATGCTAAAACTTTTTGGTGTGCAAGTAATACGCTTGGATTGATCCGTGCTCTACGAACAATCAAAGTTGCATCTGTAATACATACTTTAAATTTTAAATCTACTGACCCTGCCATTAGGTTGAAATTTTCTCTTGATCGAACTAACTTAACACACATGTCAACACCATTAATTAAAAATTTTTCTTGATTAAATAAATCGCCATGAAGATGCCCAATCATTTCAATTTCTTTACTCTCTCGTGCCATGAACTCCCTCTTAACAAAACCCTCATTTTTTACGTCAGTCTCATTCATTTTTCCTGCTGTATCTCCATACCAAAGACCACAAGTTAGATGAGATTTTTTGGCTGCTGGACCATAGTTCAACAAGTTTTCGATATACGCACGATATGCGTATGTGTTATTTGGTGGTGACACTAGTTTCTGATTCAAGTAAACATCAAGTTGACTGAATATTGAATGTAACCAATTATTAACTGGAGCCACGACTGTAGCAGCTGCTAATTTTGTGTTGTCTTGATTCAGTATTTTCGCTTTTATGTGAATCAGAGTATGGGATAAATCAATGTAGTCATCTCCGGCGCCAGGAACTTGAAATTCTAATGGTCCATCATCAGCTAGTGATGAAATAGGTTTGTAATGAATCCATACGCCATTTTCTATGCTCGTCTGTGTGGATGGTAGTGCAAACAAATCTAACTCTGATTTTATACATTCACAAGAATGATTATGTAAAAAAGACATAATCAATTAATTAGAAAATATATCGTTAATATTCCTGTTCTTATTTTTTGTTTTAGTTGGAGTATTCACTTTCGTGGTTACCGCTGGAATGGAAGAAGATAAACGTTTTCGCTTCATTTTATACCCTGAGCCAGACATGTTGATTCTATCTATTCTACTATCTACTTTCCGTTTTAAGTTAGTAGTAGCTTCCTTCAAACGTGTTTTGATTGAATCATCTATGGGTTGTGCATTAAACATATCCGACAAAACTCCTACGCCAGTACTCAAGGCTTCTTTACCGATAGCTCTTGCACCACTAGAAAGTAATGGTAAAACAGATCGGAACAACCCTCCTAGAAAACTCCCAATTCCATGTCCTCTTTGATACGGTGTCCCTTTGTAAATTACTCCAATACCGGATCCAGCTTGATGAGAATAATAATCTTCGTATGGACATTTCATATTATAATTATGTTTCAAATACATTATATATTTTTTTGAAGTGTAGTTTTATGCACACTGTTCCGAACTGAAATGGTATCTTTTGACCAGTGCTTGTTCTTATATCTATTTCAATAGTATCAAATTCCCTTCGCATTACCGATATATAATGGGGTGGAGAGAAAACATGCATTTTATTTGCTCCATATATATATTTTGAAGGATCTAATGGTATGATTCTCAGAAGAGGGGTCATGACATCTCCTACAATTTGTGGTTCTACAATATCAGAATAAACGAATAGTTGCGAAGGTAAACCTAAATGCAGATTAGCAGGACATTTTCCAATATTCCTTTCTCTGAGATTTCTATTGGGCTCAAAGCCCAACTGCAAACATAACTTAGGTGACAATGTTATTGATTTGATCGTCTCATCTAATACTGAAACTGACACAAACTTTGAAATTTCATCGTAACGAAATCTAACTTTTTCTTTGATATTGTTTAAAGCCTTCAAAATATGATTGATATTGTCATAGTTAGTTGCAGGGATATGTGTCTTGTAATAAGTAAGTGATGGTTTTGGTTCACCAGGCATTTGCATCCATTTTGTAATATAAACAACATTTTCATGTTCTTGAACAGTAAACATGGTGCAGGGATATTGAAATTCGACCACTCCAACTGACCATTCTCCTTCCAAAACTATAGGTTTAGGTAATTTAGTTGAAAAAATTGTAGTCTTGTTATCAGGGAAGTATTCCATTGAACTATTACTAAGTAGAGTTAAATAAAAACTTTCTTTATTCATGTTTCTTTCAAATAAGAAGATGGAACCCAACAATTAAATTTATTAGGATAACCTTTCCACTTCACTAACACTTCCTTTCTGTTACCAGTATTGCGAGAACGTATTATTTTATCTATTTTATAATGAAGAGTGGGGTCATAATATACTTTCTGTAATTCTTTTTCATAAAACGTACCTTCTATGTTTTCACCTTTTAAATCTTTAAGGGTGTACACAGGCCAAGGGCTTCTATCAATTATGGAAGATACTATAAATATTTCATCACTCCAGTTAGATTCGTATCCTTTTTGAAAAATATGTTTGCTTTTAGTAATCCTAACGTAATCACCAACATGCAACTTCGGTAGAATGATACTTGCTGAAAACCCATTATTTTTAGTGTCATACAAATTTCTCCATACTGTCATAATATTATTTGAATTAACATCACAAGGACACATCTTAATGCTCGAGTGAAAACTGTGGTTATAAGAATAAACTAAATCTTGTAAAACATCTATATATTTGTATGTATTTTTATGAGTAAAGTAACGCCACATTTTCATCTTAAGTGTTCTTTGAAATCTTTCAACAATACTTGCTTTAATATCTGGATTATTTGTCGTATAATAATTAATATTTTTAGATTTAATGTATTTTTGTACTTCCTTTGATATGAATTCTGTGCCTTTGTCAGATTGTATGTGCGTTGGGGTTACCTTGGATTCAAGAAATATACTTTCAAGACAATCCTTAACAGTTGTTGAATTTTTCCTTTTCATAGGTCTAACATAGGCATATTTGCTGAATACATCAATAACACACAATATATAATTATAACCATCATTGTATTTTGAGTAGGTTCTCATGTCACTCAAGTCAGCTTGCCATAATTCATTGAGATTTGATAATATATATTTATTTCTAGGAAATTTTCTCTGTACCGGTTTGTGTACAGTGTAAGTTTCTTGTGCTTGTAACCATTTCTTTACCTCTTCTCTGCTCATTTTTCCTTTCATAGCTTTTGCCAGTTTGTCAATACTACTATAACTTGCAGGGTGTGATGGATCATAATACAGGTTATGTATTTCTAGTAAGGTTCCCATTTTTCCCATTCCAGTTTATTCTTCAACTTCCTTTTATACTTTGTGTCACCCGTTGGTGTGGAGAAATCTTCATTGGGTGTTGAAATATCTGATGGTGATTGCATGCTACTAATAAACTCACATCGTTTCGGATTGCCAATATATGTTAAAGGAACTCGAATATCTTTTAAAGCTTTAGCAAAAGATTCCCATCCAACTGGATCACTTTTTTTTAAAGGTCTCAATGAATCATTTACCAAATCTAAAATGTTACTTCCATCAATTTTTTTATCATCTATAATCACAGTACCTTCAGTATCCCACTTAATTTTATTTTCATTGGAAGACAACAATTTCATTAACAAGATGGCCTTTTTTGCATATGTTTTCGGGATAAGATCGAGAATTTGAGTGGTTGTATACAGATTTTTTTCAGAAGTATTATCTTGATCAAGAAGTAGTTCTTTGTCTGATGTATCAATTGATACTGCACTTTTATTGTCCAAGTTTTTGTTTTTGTAACTCATTATTAAATCATCAAATGTATTCGTATTGTTGGAAATAATTGGTATATGGAAAGGTTGACGGTCTTCCTTGGTTATGTTAAGATATCTTCGGAGTGTTTGTAAATATAAAATACACTTTTCACGATCATCAATATTGCTTTTTAAAATATTATTCATATCAGTATCTAGTCGAGACAAGGGAGTATCACTCACACTTGCCTGTTTTAGTTTTTCTATCATATCTGGTTCAACGAGCAACATTTTTTTAGCATTCTGCATTTTTAATAATGGAACTTACTAATCCACTAAGAACTGAACCTAATATAATAGGTAGAAAACCACAACCTTTTTGTATTATAAGATTTTTCCGAAACAAATTTGTGGCGCCCTTTCGCACCAATTTCCGAAGTATATTTTTGTATTTACTCAATTTATTTTTTTCTTTCTCCTTCAACGTAATTTTGCCTTGGAGAACGTTATGGATACATTCGCAAATACAGTTAATTTCTTTTTCATTACACGATTTCAAAAGAGCTCTTTGATATTTCGGCTTAAGTGCATGTAAAGCAGTTAGTAGATCTTTATGCGTCTTTAGTCGTCGATGCATCATTTATGAATGACAGTAATTTGTTGATTTCTAGCATACTTAAAGCCCTTCATCGGAATGTAAACTATGCAGTATCCATCAGACGGAAATATCTTAGTTTTAAAACGACACATATCATTTGTGTCCTGTTTCAAGTCTATCAATAAATATCCATGTGGTTCATTTGTTGCATCTTTGTAGGAATCTTCTATGAACTTTGGATTTTCTGGTGACACTTGTCGTGCTAAATATTTTATTTGTGTCTTATCTCGTGGATTTTTGAAATATATTATATAAGATGAATTCAAAGATATATCTCTTTGCCCTTTTCCTTGATGAAATAAATTTTGTGTTATATAAAATACACTTAAATTTCTATGATGGCTACCTTTCGTAAAGATATCAACAATGCGTCCATCTGATTCTCTCATTAAATCATCAATAATTATAAGATGAGGATCTTTTCCATCAAACATACTAAGATCTGGTATTCCTTGATAGTAGTTAACGCTTTTTAAATTATACAAAGGTTGCATTTCATCAAAGCACCAAGTTATGTGATTAAAATGTGTATCACATATTTCTTTTGCATATTTAATGAAATTTGTAACAAAAATAGATTTACCGCATCCACTCGGACCGGCGACTATTGCAGTAAATGGATGTGTTAAATGAATCATTGTAACTTGACGTGTGTTTGGTATAAGGTTTAGGAAAAGACTAAAACTTTTTGTTGGAATGATAAAAATATATTTCAAATTTAAATATTTACAAAATAATATGAAGAAAAAGTAAAAACGAAATCTTAACCATAATTTATAACATTTTTGCATACCACTGACATAATTTAACTTACAATTCTAATTACAAATAAATATTATTACACAATGATAATTTTTTGACATATCATTTACAATATTTGCTTAAAATATAAAAAATTACAATATTCTTACATTACAAAATCTTACAATTTATTCCTTAATAGGTACATAAAGACCAGTTTACTCAGTCAGATGAGTCGTTACATATTTTGAAGTGACCCCAGGCGAATGTATCAATATTATTAGGTGCTATATATCGTTTGGTATCGTTGTGGGAAAGACACTTTTTATTAATTTGCTGTGTAAAAATATTATGTTTGATAGATCTAAACCTTAACATACTACGATATTCAACATTTTGATTAAACAGACAAGACTTATAATCTTCCATCTTAAAACTTTTCGTGACACTTTTATTAACACCTTTAGCTTTTGCTAAAAAAATATTTTCAATGTCCAAAGCATACATTTTAGATCGCAATCCTACAAATTCTCTTAATATTTTACCAGCATTTTCATCTTTAAAGACTCCTAATTTTTTTTTATTTATATTTTGATATTCATATACATTATTTATTGGGTAATCGGATGTATCAAATCGTTCCGGTAAATCGGGCTTAATGTCTTCATAAAAGTTGTTAGTAAAAATTTCATAAACTAAACTGTCAGTATCAGTGTAAAGTAACTTAATTTTGTTTGGGAACTTACTTAGCATGTAGTTATAATGAAAATCATACATAAGGGTTTTAGAAATATCTAATATACAAAAACCTAAGTATATGGGCTTGTTATGAAGGGCTTTTGTTCTTTTTAGTTGAATTGCTACTAAGTTTTCTGAAAATACTGATAAACTATGAAACTCTGGTTTTGCAATAAAATCCTGAGCACCAAGACTTTTACCTCGATTTTCCCAGTGGGTCAACAATTTTACATTAACACGTTTTTCTACATTCTCCATTGTTTTTCCAAATACAGAATTATTCATTAATTTATAAAAATCTTTTTCAAAATCTGTTTTAGCTTGCATTCGTAAATTTGTATTCAAATCTATGTATTGCTTTAACCATAAACTCTGTTTGAATTTCAATATTCTATGAATCTTTTTTAACTTCATACCTAGTTTAATACATTGCTGTAAATTTTTGTAATGAATGATATACTTAGTTTTATTATACAAATTTGGGACGAGTTTAATATCTTTAGAATTTCCTACAGAAATTTTTTCAGGACATAAGGGCAAGTCAGAATGTAAGTCGTGAATTTCTGTGGGATACTCTAAATCTACTTCTAGAATATACCCATATTCCGTATTATTTGATGTATTGTAATCTGTTTCTATACTAACCCACTCAAACCCCCCTGAAGGTAAATATTGTGACATTGCCCACCCGTAAAGATTATTCGCATCAAAGTACATGAGATATGAAGTAGCTTTAGTTTTATCATAATCTTGCATATATGGATTATTAGCCTTTGCATACCGTTTGCTACATTGAGATATCCCTCCCCTTATACCCATTGTAATAAATGCTATTTTTTCTATATCAGTAAGCAATTCTAGTTCAACTTTAGTCATTTTAAGCATTGCATCCCAACTTAATCCTGGAGCAGTGTAATAGTGAGTTGGATCTAAACCATAAGTTTCTAAACATAAATTTCTGAAGTTCTCAAATATGTCAGTTAGTAGTAATACATCAGTTTTAAGATATAAATTGGAATAATCGGACATATTTTTGCAGTTAAAATTTTGCCAAACATTTTTAGCATGATTGTAATCGGTATCTGAAATATGAGAATCTGTGAGTGAACTGTAAAATTTATCTTTGTCAGGAAGAGATGTTAGATTTAAACAGTCATAAGATGTCATAAATTCATAAGGATAAATTCCCTTTTTCCTCATAAGATTGAAATCGTCTTTATTGGGAAAGTTAAGTTTTAAAGAAACAAATTCTTCATCGACTAAATTGTTCGCCAATTGACTAAGACTACACGATAAAAATTTTATGGAATCTATAAACCTTAATTCAATTATTTTATTATTTATTTTTACTTTTTTTGAAAATGAAATATATTTTTCCTTCGTTTGAGGTATAACTTCAACATCCCCATCAACAAAATTAAGAGCGTGAACTATAAAATGTGCGTCATAATGACTAAGATTATGTAATATGACTGGAACGTAATTAGGAATAATAAACTTAGTATTACATATTTTGTGCACAACGCCTCGAAAATTACCAGTTTGTGGATCGTAATTAATGTCACTTTCACCATTTAAACCTGTTTCACATACAAAACAAGTCTCCGATTTTGAAATTCTAATATAATCATCGTGTGTTAATGATTTAGGTGCTACCTCAGTACTATTTTTGGTGCATATCAATTTTAAGTCTGCATACAAACGAGACATAAATTCTTGTGCAGTGTTTGGACCACTATATGTTTCATATTTTGATAAATTTTCATCATATGAACATTTTATGTAGTATCCAAAACTATATACTTCATGTTTTTGAATATTATGCGTGTGAGATTTTAATGGATCGTTAGAACACGATTTAATTGGTGTTAGAAAAGCTTCAAAATCTGCATATACAACAAATGGTATTTTAAGTTTTTTATTGAACTTATCAAATTTTAACTTATCATTAGCAACTGCCTGTTCAAACCAATTTTTTGATGACTTTTGAGAATTAGGAAGTTCTGTTTTAATATGAAAGCAGTCATTCTGTTGATGTTCTGTCAACTTTATTCGACTAGGAAAATGTATTAAACACCCATCACAAATATAAATGGCATGCTCATGACTTGAAATTTGGTTACTAACTAAACGCGACATATTTTTTATATAACAATAGTGATTATTTGTTCCACTTGAAAGTAATAATAAATTAATATGAATATTCTTACGACATTTAGTAAAATACAAAGGACCTACGATACTATGATTTTTATTAATTTTATTAAATTCTAAACCGAAAACGTTGATACTGATATTATTTAACTTTTCAACTTTTGAGATATCGGTTAACTTGACGGGAAAAGAAATGCCGTCAAATTTTAATTTATTGGAATGCATGCTGTAAGATGAAACACGATCTGGATTTTTATTTACTGGGTATAAAGCAGAAAGTAAAGCCCATTTTAAACATAAAACATCGGCATTCCTAACATTTATGATAGCCCTTTTTGTAATAATGTCCCTAGGTAATTTTATATATGAAGAGCCGCGTAAAGGATTAAATTTGTTAATATTCATGTCTAACGACTTAATAAAAGTTAGAGCCCAACCGCTGTCTTTTTTTTCAAATGTGTTAATTTTATTAACAAAAGTGTCACGTAAAGATGAAAAAAATATATTTAGGTCATCACCTTCAAATATAATATAGTTGCATGTTTGAAAATCAAAAGAGTTTGAAATACTTTTTGTTTGTTGAGTGAAATCAGCATGTAGCACAAAATTAACTTTAAAAACTGTATATTTGCGTATTGAATCTTTAATTAATTGAAGTAAATCAGTTTGAATTGACTGTAAAAATAATTCAGGAGCTTCAAAAATAGTTTCGTTACTTTTATTTTTAATTTTATATGATATGATTCTTTGTCCAAAAGCAGACTCGATAACGCATACGTTTTGTAAAGATTCATGTGTTTTGGAAACATTATTTTTATGACGATTACTCTGAAGGTGATTTGTGAAGTACTTCTTACTTACCAAAATGTTACAAGTTTCACAATTAACTTTATCTAACGCATTGTTGGGTTTAGATGATGAAGAAGCTGGCCCCGCTTTTGGTCTCTTCGCACTGTTGGAGTGATGTTTAAACTCCGCAATTCTCTTTCGAGATCCACCAACTTGCTGGCTGCAATAAGAAACAGTAATTATTGAAAATATGTTTTTTTTTCTGAACAATATCAAAACTGAATAACAAAAAAGTTATTTAACTTACGTGACGTTTTGGTTAAACTCCATCTGGTTAAATACATTTAAAAGTTCTTCATCATATCTATCGTCAAACAGCATACTTGTCTCTATCTCTTCACAAACTTTACACAGCTCTTCATCAATGTTGATTCCATTCAAGTATGTCTCCATCCTTTGATTTATACTGTTTCAAGTTTTGGGGGTGTATGACGTGTTGAAAAACGTTGGTAAACCTTTATATACCTTTATAATGGTTCATTAACCCAACATAATTTAGAAACAATACTCCTTAATCGCCATCATTAGATAAAGTTTCTTCGTTACCATTCTGGTTAGATAAAACTTGGAAGTTTTTAAATCTTCGTAACATTGCATGTATTTTTTTTACCTTAACGATTTTTATGATTCATCGTTTAAATAACATTGGACACGGTATTCTGCATGTTTTCCATTGATCTTGTGATAATATTTTTGATATCGTTTTCATATCGTAAATATCTATTTTTATAAGATGAGTCTTTACGTTTCCATCCTCTGCATGATGGTAATAATAATAACAAACAATGCTCCTTAATTATTGTTAAAAATATGTTTAAAAAAAATATATTGGGAGGTAACATCAATTTTTATTCTCAAAATGAAACTTCCTCGAATTTTCAGTTTCTGCAATTTCTTTAGTAATGTTGCATATGATTTTTTTTATGTTAACGAAATTTTTATGATTATCGTTCGAGTAATATTTGACTCGGTATGCTGCATGCTTCCATTGGTCTTGTGGTGATATTTTTGATATTGTTTTCATATCGTAAATATCTATTTTTATAAGATGAGTCTTTTGGTTTCCATCGTCGGCATTTGTTGATATGCATATTGTATTGCCGGAATTTTTGCAGTTTCGCGATACTGTTGAAGATAATTGTTTTCTTCTCTTTATTTTAGATGATTGAAAAAAACTATCTAAATTATCAATGCTTTTAGTTCTTTTCAGATTTGGTGAGGATGTTATGATCAAATCTCTAGTGTCTTCTTCTTCGTTTGAATAGTCATAATAATAATTTTTGAATGTATTTTCTTCAAGAATACTACACGAGTTCTGTAGAAACAAGAAAACAATGTATAAGTAAAAATTACAACAAATACAACGATGAATTGAAATAAAAAATAATTGAAATGTAATAATATTCTACCACTTAAATAATTATTAACAAACTCACCTCCATTGTAACGTAGAACACTGCACACAGAACACTACACACAAAACAGTTTAGACACAATAAAGAAGAGAGGACGACTATGAGTTTTGGTAAATGGTACTCGAACTTATATACGACGAGAAATCTTGAAACCTTGATAACGTATCTAGTTTACTCATTAAACATAATGGTACGAGTTCAGCATTCCAAAGTCTAAGCGACGGGGGCATTAGTGATCGATAAGTAAAATGTAATCAGTAATGGAATGTCATTATTTTCTCGTTAATATTGTTGTGTCAGTAGCATTCTTATGTATTAATCACCAAAAATTTGTCATCTTATCTAACTTGTGGTCTTTGGTATGGAGATACAGCAGGAAAAATGAATGAGACTGACGTAAAAAATGAGGGTTTTGTTAAGAGGGAGTTCATGGCACGAGAGAGTAAAGAAATTGAAATGATTGGGCATCTTCATGGCGATTTATTTAATCAAGAAAAATTTTTAATTAATGGTGTTGACATGTGTGTTAAGTTAGTTCGATCAAGAGAAAATTTCAACCTAATGGCAGGGTCAGTAGATTTAAAATTTAAAGTATGTATTACAGATGCAACTTTGATTGTTCGTAGAGCACGGATCAATCCAAGCGTATTACTTGCACACCAAAAAGTTTTAGCATCTACCACAGCTAAATATCCCATTACGCGAGCTGAAGTTAAAGTTTTAACAATTCCATCAGGTGTTCAAGGAAAAACCCTTGATAATATATTCCTAGGACAAGTACCGAAAAGGTGTATAGTCGGATTTGTTAATAATGCTGCATTCAACGGAACTCTCAATAAGAATCCATTCAATTTTGAAAATTATGGTATCAATACATTTTGTTTATATATCGATGGAAACCAAATCCCCTCGAAATCATTACAGCCATCGTTTGATAGTAATGTGTTTGCTAGTGCATATCATACATTGTTCTCAGGAACAGGTATACATTTTCTTAATGAAGGTAATGGGATATCTAGAGACGAATATGCCGATGGTTATTGTTTGCTCGCATTTGATTTAACTCCTGACTTATCAGCGAATTCATCGAGTCACTGGAATCTTATAAAACATGGTAGTGTAAGACTAGAAGTACGTTTTGAGTCAGCTCTCACGCAAACTATTAACTGTATTGTTTATGCGGAATTTGATAATGTGATAGAAATAGATAAGCATCGTAATATATCAGTAGACTATAGTAGCTAAGATGTATTTTTTGATATTCAATAAATAAAACTATCCAAAATATTTTTTGTTTTCTTTCCTTACATCTTATCCAACCTTCATGTATTTAAAAATATAGTACCCATAATCAGTTCCACATTGTTAACAAGTCTGGGGTACTGAAAAGATGTGTTAACAGCTTAAAACATGGATACCATACAAATAAAACAATACTTAAGTAAAATTGATGAAAGCATTGCATGTAATGTCTATGCAGCTAACCGCTTACCAATATACGTTCATACGCCTATGTACGTCATAAGTAATTTAGATACAGACAGCAAACCCGGATCACACTGGATAGCCATGCATATAGATGGGAATGGCTTTGGTCAGTACTTCGACTCATATGGTCGACCACCACAAGGATATCATAGGACTTACTTAGAAAACAATTCTAGGATGTGGAATTATAACACTAATCGAATCCAACATGATTTTACTACTGTTTGTGGAGAATATTGCATCATGTACATATATTATAAGTATTATGGTAAATCGATGTATGATTTCCTGAACCTTTTTGATGACAACACTATTTGTAATGATGTAATTTTAAGTAATTTATTTGATTCAATTTTTAATATCGAATAATAAATACGATGAACAATAAATCCCGTGGTTTTATAATAAAAACAGTGCCCCTCGTTAGTCTTAATCACTGCGTCATAGTTACGTCGAGTACGAAGCGGATACGAGGAAGCGATAAGCCCATTGTAATTATTGAATGGTCAAGTTAACGACCTAATGAGGGCATTAGATAACGAAGTAGGGATAATGCAACGCTGAAGCTATCTTTGTTTCTACGCTAGTTAGCAAAAAACGGATCAGTGCATTCGATCGGGCATGGTCGAAAACATACAATTTGACACCAAACTCGACTTTTTTTTCTTGTAGGCAGCGACGGTCGTCAACTTAGCAATTTGCCCAAATTTGCCGGTTCTAACTCCTGAGTTAGAACCGGCGAATACCTACTACTAAAGCCGTATATGAAGTGCAAGTAAATTAAAGTTATCTCGCTTTCTCACCTGTAGTGTGACAAGAGCACATCTGAACATCCTTTCAAGCTATACCAGCTAATTCGGCAAACAGGCGGCCACCATTCTTTTCCTTAAGTTATGCCCTTAGTGATTTAGCATTATGGTTATCCGGCACAACGTACACGAGGCAATTCGCCAACCACGAGTAATGGCTCTCAAGCGAGGCCTTTTCCTAATTTCCCTTTCAGAATATTACTGGATCAGTATTTTCTTTTAATTTGTTTAGTAAGCCTTTTTTTAATTCAGGAATAATAGAGGAATTTTAAATGAATCAATCCGGTAATTATTAAGTTTTATTTTCTAGCGATGTAGGTAATTTCTTTTCTCTTCATCTATATACCTATATATTGCATATTTCCCTTGGTCATGGCATCACGTGTGAACGGCTGGATAGATTTCTTGAAAAATTTGATTTCTGAAAAAATGGTCTTAGGAGACCCATAATAGTGTTATACGTATTGCATATTTCCCTTAGTCATGGCATCACGTGTGAACGGCTGGATCGATTTCTTGAAAAATTTGATTTCTAAAAAAATGGTCTTAGGAGACCCATAATAGTGTTGAGAGACCTTTTCAAAGATAACTCATATTATGAGGTACGTAACGAAAAAAAAATCATACTCACGTTACCTGCAAGGGTGCCGGGGAAGTACCCAGAATTTTTTTTTTTTCAAAATTTTATTCTACGATTTTGGAGTTTTAATTTTGTATATCCATGCCAAATTAAAGCTTTCTAGCACTAAGGGTCTTGGCGCTAGGCCTCGGACAGACGGACGGACGGACGGACAGACGGACATGATGAAACTATAAGTGTTCCCATTTTACTTCGGAACCCTTAAAATGTGCATTCTGATAAGTTACGTTTACTTTTATGAATACATTGATGTTTTGCATATCTGTTTGAAGAGTAAAAAAGAAAGACCTCCGATTTTTGTCGTAAAAGTTAATAATATCAAAAAGATATTACAAATACGGTTTCGCACCAAAACTATAATCTCAGTGCGAGTCCACAAAATAGATACACATAGAATGAGAACTCAATACAAGCGTGCTCGAGTAAAGCTTCGAGCTATACTTCTGTTGTCTCTCTATTTTGTGTCTAGTTACTGAAACCCTGAATTTATCACAATTAATTACATTAACTTGCCCCAATAGATTAATGGCTTCCGTTGTACGTCGAGCAACAAAAATAATGGATTTATCCACAACTCTATTCGAGCGACATAATCGTTATTGGTTGCTTGTTTGAAAATCACTGCATTACTTTTATCAGGTATATCAAATTTATTCAAGTAGCTTGTGTGTTTGGTTTTATCTATTAGCTGCCACTTCAAAAGAACTATGAAAAAAGAAACAGAATTTTTTATTAGTACTTTGACAAGATCATTTTGCCACTTAGTTAATGTAATAATATTTAATATAGCGTGAAGCAAGCCAAGCTTTCCAATCAAGCTTACACTTTCCAGCAAGTATAATTAGGTAGTAGTGAAGTTTGATAATTTAACACAGATATGGATCGTTTACTTTGGTTAGGGACACTTCGATTTTAGAAGATTAGGGCGTAGAGGACATTACGATGAAGATAATAACTTAGTATCTTTTGATTCAGCGACCAAAATTTAATACTAAAAGCCTCTGTTAATGTATTTAGACTGTATATTGGGATGGATCTTGAATAATGGATGAAAGTAAATAACTTTGGAGTGCTTACGCTACAACCATTTCTAATTCCGTCGACTGAAAGCAGTAAGTTTAAACTCGTCTCAAAAAATTGAGCATTTGTAGTTTCTATGATTTTTTAAATTAGGTCTACATTCGCACAAATATGAGCAAATTGAATTGTTGAAGTATTTAAACTATGAAATAAAATAATTGTTTAAGCTTCTGAAAGTAAAAGCAAAATGAGGTTATGGACTAGAGAAAGAGCAGGCATGACCGCCGTACATTATCGCTACTTAGCAGACTGATTTTTTGTGAGTTTTTAGTTGGGCCCGTTTTCACTGTGGGTTTTTGACGTGAATCATTTATTATGAATGTAACAGAAAGAGAATGGGTTTTGAAAAATATAATTGATGTTATTCTTTTTCATTGAATGCTGTCATTGTAACGACGGCAAATATCATTTTAATCCGAGAAAATTAAGTGCACATAAAATCTTCAGGAGCGCCACAGGTAACGTTATATAATTTTTTTGGTTAATGTTAATTAATCATTCGTGAACTCTGTATTTTCAAAACTAGTTTACGTTAATCTCAGAGAGACGCTAATAAACTTATATGACATTCAAACCAAAAAAATAATCAAGGGGTCTCTTACTCTATAAAAACATGGTATTTAGTCAATTTCGCCCTTAAGAAAATTTATTCTTGGCAAGAGTGGGTGGTAAATTCGTATTCTACCTACTCAATTTACACGTCTTAGATTTTGGCATTGTTCCAATTTACCCGTGAGTGATTAATATGCATTACTAAAGTTCATTAACTAGTCCTTCCACTTGTATACCTGGAGATAACAATTTTGTGATGTATTTTGGATTGCTTACCCCTTTAAGATGAATCTCTGGATTGTGATTCTACAGATTATTTTGACGCACACAGTATTATGTTGCTATTTGCACATGCACGAATTCACGCAATAATATCTCCTCAACATTTTTACTGAATAAAAAAATCTCTGTGCACTGACTTCTTCGCTCAAAACGAATTAAAGTTATTCGTTATTAATCAAGAATGTGATATGGTAAAGATGTCATGATTTAAACAATCCAATTTCAGTTCTTGTAAAAGAATGTACGTAATATACAGGAAGTGAGGGTATGTACCATTATAATTCAATCGAGAAAAGGATGGTACGACCGTGCCGATTTTTTGCTCGACTTGGCGGGGTCACTGCCGTGGCCCAAGATTTAAATATGTCCACATATTTTATAAGACAGCTAAGTGTGGTCTAGTAGAGAAGTGTAAGCATGTTCAAATTACTTCAAAGCATATATTTTTATATCCTGTATAAAATTCTGTAAAGATTCCGAAAAAAGAAAGGCTCTTTGTCGATACGAGACTATAAAATGTTAGAGTGGTCGTAACATCTATTGGTATCAGAGCAACATGTGGCAATTTTGGGACATTGCGAGGGTTTGGATTTATTCCATTTAAATTCTTGTGAAGATGGGTTATTTAAGATAAAAATGATGTTATGTATGTAAGGATACATCCAATAACAGTACAATATTATACCAACCATTCACCTTTTCACTCATTCAACATTCACTCAAACGTCACTACTACATGCATTGCATTCGATCTCATCATTCGCGCCACACGCATTCATTACAAATATCTCGCGAAGACTGCAACCGAAAAGCACTCTCTTGCTGGCGGTGCTCATGGTAAAACAGTATAAACATAAAGGCCAAACTGTGTTGGAACGAGTACCCTCGCTGGATCATTTGATTGTTCAGGTCTGTAAGATTCATTAATCCGTATGGTTATGCTTCTATGATAGCATACTAATTTCTTTATGAACACGTATTTCATGTAAATTCTGCTGCTTAACGAATAGAACATTTATCAAGTATTAATTTTGTTTTAATCATTTCTTGTTCTAAGGTTACCCTTTCAACTCAGAAGTGCGATCGAGCAGATACTTTGTACGTAAAGTACTCTGTCCATCCCGCCTACAAATCGTACCTACTTATTTTTAACCATAAAAAGTTTAATTTTGTTAATTAAATTACTTCTCTTAACTAATATAAACTACCCTCATACTTTTTTTCCCATTTGTATTACCCTCATGATATATATTTTTTATCAGTACTACCCTTATTGATTTTTTTTCCTTAGAATACCTTTTATATGCTTTATTAGCCCCATATTACCTCAATCACAAAAATATTTTTTAGATTTATTGTCTGTCTGTCTGTTTGCCTGTCCGGGCATCACATGAAAACCCTTGAACGGATTTCGATGAAAATTGGCGAAGTTGTTTCTAATACTTCCGCTCATATTTAAGGATACTTTTTATACCGGAAAATTAAAAGGTTTCCCTGGGAAACGGATTAAAGTTTATGTGGAACATTTTCAATGCATCAACCGATTTGCTTCTTTGCAACAAATGTTCCTTGCTTAAGTTGATGGTATATGTATATATGTTTTAGTTTTTCAAAATTTGCAAGAAAAAGAAAAAAATACAAATTAATGTGAATATTGCTTATTTTTCATAACCCGCTCCTGGAGGAATCCTTTGTGATTGTATAGTAGGTTTCAGTATATAAATTACTGAATATAAACACTTAAATATAAATTCACAGTTTTTTAATTTTATTTCTGCAAGAGATATAAATAAGGTAAAACATAATTTCCGTATGCGAAGCTGCGGGCAACAGCTATTTTGTAGTATTACCAAACTTATGCGTAACAATTCCAAGTTTCAGATGGATGGAAGGATTAATATACCTGGAATGGATGGAACAATTTTCTGGTGTTAGACCAAGTGGACAGCTATTGGAAAGGCAAGACGCACTCGTAAGATATTAGAACAACGTAATATGGTAGCAGACTAAGATATGGTGTTAGACCAAAATATGGTGTTAGACCAACATATGGTGTTAGACCAACATATGGTGTTAGACCAACATATGGTGTTAGACCAACATATGGTGTTAGACCAACATATGGTGTTAGACCAACATATGGTGTTAGACCAACTACAAAACGAAAGAGAGAAGCAAAGACGTTATCTGCCAACCGGGTATTTCGGTGTGATATTCATGGCCAGAAAGCTGGATACTGAATTCTCCATGATGTCGAAGACCGAGCCGTACGCGTCGGTGCACAAGCCGCAAGGTTCCGTGAACCCGAAGAACTACTTGGGTAAACAGTTAAGGAGATTTAGTGAAGGTGAGGCAAGAACATCCTAATGATGGTATGTCAAAAAAAATTCTGTCAAATATCAAGGACCTTTTGTTCAAAATTCAAAATAATGTATTCATATAGATAGGTATCACTGATACACTTATGCACGTCTTTATCAGCAGTAATTATTTTGCTTCATTAATTTTTAGTTCGTAACTTAATTCGTATCGTAATTATGTTCCAAGTTGTTTTCATCCTTTGTACGTTGACTTTGCCTGAGTACAAACGATTTTAATAATTTTAGAATAATTTCTAACGTACTTCTGGAAAGTTGGAGGAAAATTGTATTTTTTCTCAGCAGACTAACAATGTCTTTACGATCTTTACAAGACATATTGTTGTACACTAATATTAGTGATCCACCATGAATTGCAATCTCTCTACAGAATGCACTTGACAATTTATAATTACCTATACTAACATGATTCAGAGTGCTTGGTAACCAATGTTCCGACCTTATACATGTGTATTACAGTATATTATAAATAATTCAATTTCTAATTATTTGCTGGATAAGCCTTGTATATTCTGATGTACAATATTTAAGGAAGAGAGTTTATTCCATTGTCTTTTTATTTAGTTTAAATTAGTCAACTTACCCTGAGGATGCTCCGTCTCGGGGCAAAACACGTGTTTGTGCTGGTATATGTATGTTGGTATATATATTTTTAATTATTGTAGTCCATGTATCCGTTGTAGGAAAGAGGGATGTGCCGCGCATGTGTTAAAGTATATACCATCATACATACATGTTAACCGCGAACTGTTGCAAAGTAGACTAATACAAACATAATAACAATGAATTTCCGCAAAGTCTGATAGTATTAACTATATTAGTGTAAATTATTATTTGTACCTATATTGGTACAATTATCCAAAAAAGTAACAGTGGTACTACTACCACAATCAATAAATGTGTCAATAGACTTACAAATAGGGTAACACCCTAATGAAATTAATGTATTTATATCAAAATAAAATACTACATCTTTAGATTTAGTTTATAAATATGGTCATTTTCTTCCGGACTTAAATCATTAGAGTAAGGAAAAATGCACACATTACAAATTTGCATTTGGTACTTCTATAATATTTAAAAATAATTACCTTTTTTATACTTTATTAACAGCTTCTTGCTAATGTTCGGGCTGTCACCAATCATTAAAACTATTGAGGTGTTCATATCTAAATGTTTTGGATTAATCTGCTTTAATAAATATGCAAAAGCGGCTCCCGGTGAGCACAAGTTAACTACTGAGTGTGTAATATAGGAATTTATAATAGACCCATAGTGTTTCTCTATGCTGTCACTAATTATAATTGTTTTTTTGCTTGATTTATCTGATGGCGAGCTGACACTGAGTGGTATACTCTGTATGATGCTTTCATCCTGCACTGCCAGAGTGCATTGACAGCATTTGTCCTTGTTAAGCTGTAATCTCATTTCACATTTATATTTTTGATGAGATAGACTTTTTGTCTAGAAATGATTAGTGTTTATAAATAATGAATATACCTATTGTTATTTGCAAAATTACTCTTTACAGTGCACCGCTAATTCACTTATTTCACTAATTATCAATCATTTTCACTTTTTAGATTGTTTTTCCTTTACATACGCCTAATAGTCTACCCTGAGCCAAATATAAAGTATCTAGGTGATTTGGAAGTAGGTTATGTTTTTGATCCTATGTCAGTGAGTCAGTCACCAAAATGCGGGTTTTAAACGTTAATATAACAATAACTGTTTGAGCTACATTTGTGAAATTTTTAATTCTAAATAAACTAAGGGGTGTTAATAAATGTGCCTTTCTAGTATGTATGTAGGTTAAATAGGTCTCGAGTTAAGGGGTCAAAAGTACCTCGAAATGATTCGTGTAATATTACACATTCTAATAAAACGATTACTAGTTGTACACCCAACTACCTATCTGGATGCCAAATTTACCTTTCTAGGTCATCCGGAACTGGGTTAGAGTTTTGATTTGACTGACAGACCTATAGTCAGTCAGATCTATAGTCAGTCAGTGATAAAAATGACGATTTTTGGACGTCAATACCTAAATAACCGTTTGAGGTGTATTTATGAAATTTGGAGCACATACGAGTATGTATTTTGTAAGTCTCAATAAATGAGCCAATTTTGACAGGTATATGTGGAATAGTTTTTAAGTTATGAAGAGGTCAAAAGTGGCTTCAAATGGTTTGTGTACACACGGTGCTGCTCACCAGTTCTGTTAGCCTGAACACGCTATCGCGTGTCTAGATTTCTTGGACAATGACTCGAATCTCTCCATGTTATCATTGCAAGTTTCCAGGAGGTTGTAAAAAAATATATGTTATTTTATTTGTTCCTGAGCTTTGGTGTACAAGCTGATCATAATATTGTTATGAAGTGGTTTTTCTAAGCTTTGAAGAAGCAGAGATTCAGTATCATACAGTGACCTACTGTGTTTTGATTCTAGTTGTAATGATTTAATTTTATTAATTGATGAAATTCGCCCTTTTTACTCCGTCCTAACTATTGTAAACAATTCCTTTCTTTGACAAGTTTTTGAGTTTTACGAATATATACAAGTTTCTTTATTTTAACATAATATATTTCTTTAGTTTTTTCTGGCTATTAAAATATACAACAGGTTCTAAAGAATTATTGCTAGAAGTCAGGTCAATTACAAGGAAGCTGTCTTTAGGATAGGAACCGCAGTCAATAAGCTCACTAAAAAGGCTCTGTTTAGCAACACGTTTTTGAGATTCTTTTAAATGATCTAGTTGAGTTACAATCTTATTTGCCTCATGTACTCGTAAGCTCATCTCCAGCTCAGTGATGCGACTCAGAGACCTCTCATGCTCATAACCACATTGGTTGAACGACTCAACAATGTCTTGAAGGTTGTCTCGCTGCTCCAGGATGTCCAAGTATTTATTATGAAGCTCGGCAAGCTGAGTCTTGTATTCGGTGTTGGACTTTGTGGTTTTGCAATTTCAGCTTCGCTGTCTTCTATATCCCGTAGTAACTGAGCATTGAGATCCTTGCTGATTTGAAGTGTGTGTAAGAGTGAGTTTCATCTTGGTTTCCATTTCCTTAAGAACAGATTGGCGGGTCATCATATTTGGACCTTTTGTTATGTTTATATATTTAAAATAAACAGATAAAAAGCACACTAATAGTTCAAAGAAGTAAGTTTTTAGTCCTAGTTGAAAATTAGCACGTCAATCTGGGGTTGAGTAATGCTTAAGTTGATATTTACTTAATTAAATATTCTAATAGATTAAGTCTATTATTATAAAAATGTGATGCTATAATTTAAGTGAAGTATAAAATTGTAAGTGTGTGTAAGATGTCAATTTTGTCTGAGGCAAAATGATGATGATGATGATGATCTGTCATCAAATGTACTTTCACAGTGTAGTCAAGTAAAGTAAGACAATATTATTCACTATTGTGAAAATATATGAAGTATGTGTGATGATGATTAGCACTGTTATTTATAGTGTAATAGCTCAACGGTTTGTTAAAAGGTGTTACCTGACGACCACTACCTGAAAGGAGGTAATCGCCGTTATCAAAATATTGAAGGAAAGAAAGAAAGAAATTATTTATTTTGTAAAGCATTATGCAACAGGTTACAAATTGTTATTAAACCAGCAATTACGTTACAGTAAATAGTTAAAAATTAACAGTTACAAGATACAGCTGTTATTGTATCAGTTGATAGAGTAATAGGCCTAAGTTTGAACTATGTTCCGATGCTGAATCTGACATTGATGATCGTCCGTCATAACTATAACTAGATAATTAAAATTACTTCTGCGTAATCATCACGAAAGATAAATAAAATTCATACTTAATATAAATTAACAATTAACGATTTAAGAGATAAGCAGTACCTTTGTACATTGTATCCCTACTGTAACTGTCCTGTGAATTCTTGTTTGTACATAAATAATAAAATAATAATAATAACATAATTATTATGATTAATTTAAATTAAGATGTTTAATCAACTTTTCTATAAATATACATATAATATGCGAAAATATACCTATACGAAAATAAATATTATCTAACGAGTGAGTATTATTAAGTTGTATTTTACGTCAAGCAGAGTATCTATGCAGTGTCATGTAGTACTTATATTTACGTAATTACCAATTTATACTTATTTGCACATTGTCTTAATTCAAATGCTAAACTCATGTGTTTATTCTTGCTATTTTCACTCAATGTTATTAAATTGTTCAATAAGATTCTGCACATTGCGAACGTAGGTAAAAATATTGACACGTTTTAACTATGATAGTGTTCGTTAAAATTAAAACGTTAAAGTTAAATAATTATATATTTTGTTATATTATTGTAATATAATTCACATTTATTTTATTTCATTTTATAGTTATGTTATCTAATTAAGATACGAGTAGATTACTATGATTTTTGTAAGTTTTATAGTAACGTTGTTGTTTGTAATGATTGTTACATTTAAAATTTAAATATGTATGTATAGCTATGTATACGTAAAAATAAGAATTAGTCACTATTGGGAGCGAAGGGACTCGCTTCAGCAGGATGGCCGAGCTGTAAGGATACATCCAATAACA
Source organism: Thymelicus lineola (assembly GCA_963932265.1). NCBI lineage: Eukaryota > Metazoa > Arthropoda > Insecta > Lepidoptera > Hesperiidae > Thymelicus > Thymelicus lineola. The sequence goes on along the minus strand of OZ010693.1, from coordinate 3,802,789 downwards.
GTACAATATTAAACCAACCATTTACCTTTTCACTCATTCAACATTCACTCAAACGTCACTACTACATGCATTGCATTCGATCTCATCATTCGCGCCACACGCATTCATTACAAATATCTCGCGAAGACTGCAACCGAAAAGCACTCTCTTGCTGGCGGTGCTCATGGTAAAACAGTATAAACATAAAGGCCAAACTGTGTTGGAACGAGTACCCTCGCTGGATCATTTGATTGTTCAGGTCTGTAAGATTCATTAATCCGTATGGTTATGCTTCTATGATAGCATACTAATTTCTTTATGAACACGTATTTCATGTAAATTCTGCTGCTTAACGAATAGAACATTTATCAAGTATTAATTTTGTTTTAATCATTTCTTGTTCTAAGGTTACCCTTTCATGTATCATCATAACATCTAATGTAAATTCAATATCGAATAGTTTAACCCGCTTTGGTGAAATGAGTGAATTAAAGATGTTAGACATTTTGTTAAGTACCAAACTATTCGATTTAAATGTTCTGTACGTCAGTCTTCTGAAATACATTTTCTAAGTAGGGGAGAATACAATTTTTTTTAATTTTTGAAGTTATACTTCTTTTGGCGCGATGGTGAAAAATGATGAGAGTGAATTTCTACGATGCGCGCGCACACCGACACCTAAATTCTACGCCGTGAAGTTAGCTAAATTCTGTATTTTTTCTGTATGCAAAAAAGTTTTCACGGTATTTACCTCATTACAAACGATTTTATAATCGATTGAATTGATTCATAATAAGCGATTGATGGAATATAATAATATATTTTATGTATTATTGGTTAATTATAATTATAATATTAATTTATTTCTTACATGTTTTCGTATTCCATACATATTAAAACTATGTAATATATTTAGAATTACCATTCAATCGTTACGCTAATTTTATTAAATTACATTTCGAATATTTTGACATCGATTAATCGATTGACAACAAAGTTGATGTAATCCCTAATAATGTCATTTTGGTAACCATAGTATTTATAAATAACACCACTGTACTGTCATATTTGTCATCGATCTTTCATGTTTCTACGCGTGGTTTTTTGTATTTTTCTATTAAATATTTTCAGCGTACCTATTTGGAGTCCTATTTACTATTGAAACTCATCGACACGCACACAGTTATTTTAATTTACTGTTGTATTCGATTTCGTACTTGTGTTTTGGTGAATGTGTTTTCGCAGTTTCGCTACAATTTCTGGCAAACCAATACTAACTATATGAATATGGACTACTTAATCGCCTGTTTTGTGACTGACAAAGGTTCAGAATAAGTCCTGAACACTGGATAACGTACCCTATACATCTTTAGAAGATCAGTAGTTTGCTGTGGCCATACTTACAATGAGTATGTTATGGTATCTTGATTGGGCAAGGTACCAACGAAATATAGCGCCTCCTGCACAACTAGACGAAATATTAATATAAATGATAACTAATAAAATCTCTTGAAATATGCAATAGCTTTTATTATACAACCTTTTTATGACATTCGTTTTGGGTAAAAACCATTTAAGTAGTAGATAGTATAATAGATACCCGCCAACTTAGTTTTAACCATGAAACTCGTAGTTTAAGTGTTAGTATTTTTGACTTTTTATTACGTTTGTAATGATTACTCGTAGATGTTTGGTTTATAGTAAGTGTAACATACATATTAAATAGCATTGTGACACGAGTATAACATAATCATAACCTATAATTAAGGTGATTCATTCTAGGATTTCCTTAGTTGGCCATTGCTGGCAGCCGTGAAAATTGGAGAAATTAAACCTTTTGTAGTGATCTAATTGACAGCCAATTTCCAGTCTTGTCTACCTGGGCCTGAGTTTCTATGTAAGCTGGGTTTCTCCTTTGGCGCGTTAGTTCCATGGCCGCCATATCGTTCTATCCGTGATCTGCAGTCTGTGATTTTGTCCAGTTTCGTGTCTATCGAAATTATAGTACATTTTATTTATTTGGATTTCAGGACTTTTATAATTTTTAAATTCGCGTAGAAAAGTTGTTGTTTTGTTTGGAGATTGAAATATTAAAACATCACTTAAAATCTTTCTTTTTATTCTGTGCTGAAAAATTACGAAAGACAATGTAGTCTGTACTGATTGATCGAGTCTGAGTCGATTTGTCTATAGTCCGTTCACAGTTATTTTACCTCTAGCTATTAAAGTCAAAGTCAAAATATTTTATTCATATAGGTATCATTGATACACTTATGCATGTCATTTTTTGGCTTTTCGGAAGGTGCTTTGTCATGGAGGAGAATAAAAGCCTAAAGAAACTCCTCAGCACATCTTTTAAAAAAATATTACAAAAAAGATATTATCATACAAAAGTTTACTATTCTGAGTGGAACTGGTTGCAGAGCTAATCATTTCCATGCGTCTTTGTCATTTAAATACTCGTCTACACTGTAATATCGTTGCCTAACAATTGTGTTTTTACACGTTTTTTGAAAGATTCTATTGGCAAGTCACGTATTAATTTTGGGATTTTATTATAGAAATGTACACCAAGCCCTATGAAAGATCGTTGCACTTTACTTAGGCGGAACGAAGGCGTAATTAATTGATACATTCTTCTTGTTTGGCGATTATTAATATCAAAATTTTGTTTATACGCGTTTATATTCTTCCTTATAAAAACTACATTATTAATTTATTAAGTTGGTTAACCTTAGCTGTGTGTTGTAATGTTTAGTTTGTACAATTCCCTAACATGAAATATTTCATGTTTCTTCTGATGTATATAAATATTATTTACTAGGTTGATCCAAAAGTAACGATAGTAAAAATGATACACGTTCAAATAAAATAATGTATCATTCTACAGTCTCCTAACTAGTCAGTTCACATTCTTGGTAGTTATATTAAAATTACAACAAATTGAATTGCTTCAAATTGGGTTGGCATACGAATGATCCAAACGCACGCCTAATGATAAATAATCACTATCGGACGAACATGAATCATCAAAACTGCTCTGAGATTCCGTATCCCACTCGTCTTTCAATTCTATAATAAATTTATCAATTTCCGCGTCTAAGCTTCCATCCATTTTACAAAACTTATCCTCAATATGTCGCACATGTATTTATACGCAGTCGGGTTTTTTGTATTTTTAATTTTTTTTTGTGTGTAATAGATCTATCATTGATTCAGTTGGAAAAAATATTAGAACACGATTTCGTGAGCCATGACCACGTTTTATGCTATAATATGTACCTACGTTTGCCCAAAATTCTTCTGTATTTTCATTGAGCGACTCAATTTCTTTTGTTTTTTGTATTTATAACACTATTTTCTATTTTAATTTTCAATATTATATTACATTGGTAGAAAATGCAAAAAATCGGGAGAAGCGACCGTTTCAATGCAAAAATCGGGAAAACGGGATATCGGGAGACGATAACCAAAATCAGTAGATCTCCCGATAAATCGGGAACTTTTGCAACACTCAACACTTGACAGCAAGTAATGCTAATCTAATGGGAAGGTAATGACAGCTTGTCAGAGGTAAAATAACTGTGAACGGACTGTAGTAAATAGTAATCGATACTTGTCTTTGGGACTAGCAGCCCATTCTTTTTCTCTCCTTAATCTGTATTAAAGTTTAATGCCTGTCGGAAAATAAATTATTCTTCAACTGAACTGAATAAAATCTTTCATTCCCTCCCCCCCCCCACAAAAACTGGTTTTACAGCATGGTATCGTAATAGTTCTCGTAATAGAACATAGATGGTGTTTTTACAATTGTAGAAACAGAAAAAAAAGATTTACAATTGATTTGTTTTTGCAATTGTAAAAACACCATCTATGTTCTATTACGATACGTAGCAAAGTAATATTAGAATATACTACAAAATTAATCACAGATGGCGCTTAACATATATAGTTTGGCTATAGAGATTCGTAAATTAAATTATTTCAAAATATTATTTAATTTTTATTTTTAGTATTGCTGTTTTTGAATATTGTATTTTGAATAATGTTTTTTTAATATTGTTTTTTGAATTTTTTTTCATGCCAAAGAAGTATAACTTCTCACGCGCGTACAAAAGTACACGCACCCTTTTTTTTTTGTGGAAATAGCCGGCAAATGAACTGACGATCACACAGGATGATAAGGCGTCACTGATGCGTTGCCGGCTAAGAAAGAGAGAAGAAAAAGAAAGAACTATTATACTATTAATTCAGTACCTACTATAGAATTCAGTATTAATTTTAATTTAATAAAAACTTTTAAAATTTGGTACAGATATTGTATAATTAGACGTATCTTTGCATTACTCTACTAAAAATGTAAAATAAAACTGAAATCCTAACAATTACAAGTAGATAACAATTATGTTGAAGTGCTTGGCTCGCATTTATTATTTAAATTTTCATTGTCTTTTTCATTATCATTATGCCCTTTTATTAAAGTGGTCGAGATAAATTACTTTCAATGTGAATAAACTATCTAATAAAAGGGTATCAAATGTAAACATAAAATGTGTAGAACATTCTCAATTTAGTAAAAATATCTAAAGAATAATAGCATATTCTAGAAATAATTTCCAGTGAAAATAAAGTCTAGGGAATAACGGTTAGTCCTAAAACAACACACATTTAGTGCTACTATCTATCGGTTTATTCAAGTCACTCTGGAGTATCTTTCGACCCATCGGGGTAAAGTACCGTGAAATAGTTGTTTGATTGTTGTTGGGATAAAAATTCGATTATATATTTTTCTCAACGTTCACTTATAATTTTAATAAAAAAACTTTATTTGACATAAAATCTAAATTCCGTGTTAGGTAGGTCTACTCCAAACGATTATTCTTTTTTATTTAATAGTCTATGTTCCTTTTAATACGATCACACGGTGTTTTGTAAATATTATATTTGTTATTAATAAATATTCGTGATAAAATAATCTACCCACTAATAATTATAATTATTTATTTATCTTAATGTTGTATGACCTCCGATTTCTCGCTGTTACAATTTTGCCTAATAGAGAATGCCAATATGTTGACCCTTTGCATAACCTAGGAATAAGGTACTTAAATACTATGAAGAAATAAATAAATAAACATTTGGAATAACTAGATACTAGATAATTAACTAATTTTTCAGTATGGGAACTTATTTTTTTTTATTCCTCAGTTGCACGTTTGGGTTGACTTCTTCTTTTCATCTCCATAATCAAGAAAAATAATATAAAATGGCTCTAACAAATGGACAGATAAACTTTAACTATACATACATATAGTTATTTCATTTGAATAGTTATTTCATGAAATATTTTATTGAACACTAATGAATAGCTATATGATTTGATCATTTATGCTAACAAATTATTTCTGCGCTAGTAATTTCCCGGAAAAATTCAGTACTAATAATTCAAACATACATTCCAATTAAGTGCTGAATGAACATTTAATCTTCTGAATGAATATTCAATATTGAAAAAGGATTAAGTCTCGAATCGAAATGTTTGCGAACGCAATTACATGAAATGATAAAAATCTCGAAAAAATGTGTACGGATTTTCACCATTTTCAATACGGCAACGTTCATTACAGTTTTGATTTGATTTTATAGAATGTTTCCAATATTATTATGTGTAATAACTAGCTCGATTTTGCTTTGCTTTCGAAAAGAAAACCTTATAATCATAAATTATGTGTAGTTTTTTTTGTTAGGCATATTATCAATTTTATATTTATCTTATAACAGTTATAAGTTACTTATTTTTACGTTGTTCAACGTAAAGTATTCCAAAATAAATTATGTTCTTGTTCTTGAAATTAGACTGATACGTTTTTATTTACAAGAAAAGTAATATAGAAATGTCATTCAATTATATTGTAAATCATTTGTCAGATATTCAACATACATCGCGTAAAGGCAGTATAAAATAAATAACTCTATTCATTCGATTAAATATGTACGATGCCTGGTTTCAGACATGAAAATTGTAAGAAGCTATTATTTGTAAAACACACATTGAAATTAGGTAAATCTTCTGTACTTGAGCGATGAAAAACAAATACATCCCGGGGCACGGCTTGCGAAACGGCGGTTTTAGCTAAGTAATGACACAACAGTGACTTAGGTACTGTGATGTCTTAATTTTATCGTTGAAGTGTATTTTTGGTTGCTTAGGATTTTTCGTCCATTAATGTTGTCATTAATGACATTAATAGATTTATGTATGGATGTTAATCTTTCACGCAAAAACTACTGAATGGATTTGATGAAATTTACCACACAGATAGGCCATAACCTGGAATAAGATATAGGGTACCAATTATCTAGGAAAATGCGGGCAAAACCACGACCAGAGTGCTAGTTCGTTTATTAATATGGAAATTGCCATGATGCAAGCCAGAGGTGAGGTGGGCCTTCAGACTACTCAGCGGATGATAATTAATCAATTGGGATTAAAGAGAGACACTACGAGTATATTAAACACCAAAAATGTTTGTACGGATAATTTTTATACACTTTGAAACTATCCAACCTATATGCCCCAAAAATCAAAATGGTTTCATTTGGAAGGCAATAAGGTGAAGATGGTTTGAGACCAATAAAACCACGGAATATAACAATGCATTAGGCACATTTTCGACTTTCGCCTTTTTCCATAGAATTTTCACTATTCGATATTTTCGTATACGGTATTTTCGTCTATCCGTATAGTGGATAATAATATTGTTTTACGTATAAAATCTGAGCGTTTATAGGGTGAATTACTTTTAGTCGAAAATCAGTTGAACTTATTGACGGCGACAATGGAGATTTCGTGTTTGCCTGTCGAAGATCTAAATAGACTTACAGCGTACATTAAGGCCGTGAATTTTTTATGTGAGATGTAATGCTACTACATGCAGATATACACGTATCGTACGTACGTACGTATTATAGGTATATAAGAAGATATATTTTAATAAATTATCTGCTACTATAGTAAAAAATTACAGTCGAATTGAGAATCTTCTCGTTTTTTGAAGTTGGTTAAAAATAATAATAAATTGCCACATTGAAAATAATCTATTTTTGTGAATTCGATAAACTAGGAATGTGACCGATGTGATTTTACGATTCGCCATAGTCATAAAAAATATTTTTAAAATTGTAAAGGATTATTTATATAAACATCAGTTTTGAAAATCGAAAACAGAGCAATGATGAATGATAACTTTTTATACATTGTGTCGAGTTGACTCAATATTTTGAAAAAGACTACATTACGAAGAGTTCTTTAATGTCCCTTTACATCTTTTCTTTCTACTGCAAATTAATAAATTATATTATACATATTGATTGAATATGTATAATTTGACGTGGAGTGAGAAGGAATAAACAATATACCTCTGATCGATGTTTACTCTGTGAATTGCTCAGAACATAGAAGGTGTAAAAGTAACAAAAGCAAAAAAAAAATTAGCGGCATTAGATACCAGTCACGAATGCATGACGTATTAGCTTCCAAAACGGGTACTATCACTGGTTAATATCTGTATATTATATTATACATTCAGTAAATGTTTCATTTTAATCGGTTCACAAATGAAAAAGATCTATATGTCGGAGATCATAAAATGGAACATCAAGCCGGGCCAGGCTTGGGTGTATTCGGATTGTGAAGATGGCAACACTATGCGAATTAACTACTGTCATCGTTGAAGTAAGATTGTAAGAGTGAAACGTCACTGTCACTCTGGCTGAACGTCAAACGAGCAGACATCTTGTGGCAACCATCATTTGGACACGCAGTGACGGGAGAACCGAGGAAAGCTATTGACATTCTGTATACAGCCTTCGAGCTGAGCAGACGCCTAGACAAGAACGTAGTTACTTTTAAGACGGAACGCGACGTGTGAATTGTACGGCTGTTTCGGTGCAAACAATATTTGGAATCGGATACCAGATTGACGAGTAACAGGATCAGACGATTATGTGAGGTACGGGGTGGCTGTGAGGGGTGATGGGAGGCCACTGGGCCGCCGTGCCCTATTATTTGTTGGTTGTTACACGGATAATTGAAGACAATCAGTCCTAATCGCGTATTTAATTACATATAACCAGTGTAAAACCTGTGTTAAAATGAGTTTCTGACTAAAGTGATGTAAACGCCCACTGTTGTTATTATTCCCCGAACCACCACTCAACCAATCATTATTTCCGTTATATATAATTAAAAAATCAAATATGATTATTGCAACTTCATTCCTCATAAATGTGGCCAGTTCCAAATATTAACGCGTTCAAAAAAAACATAAAACCTTCAGCTTTATTATATTATTATTGACAGTATTATATTTGTCGGAGATCATAAAATGGAACATCAAGCCGGGCCAGGCTTAGGTGTATTCGGATTGTGAAGATGGCAACACTATGTGAATTGACTACTGTCATTTGGTCACGCGGTGACGTGGCGGGAGAACCGAGGAAAGCTATTGACTTGCCGGCGACGAACGGACATTCTGGATACAGCCTTCGAGCTGAGCAGACGCCTAGACAAGAACGTTGTTACTTTTAAGACGGAACGCGACGTGTGAATTGTATTGTGATATCAGATTGACGAGTAACAGGATCAGACGATTATGCGAGGCATTGGGGTGGCTGTAAGGGGTGATGGGAGGCCACTGGGCCGTCGTGCCCTATTATTTGTTGGCTGTTACTCGGATAATTGAAGACAATCAGTTCTAATGGCGTGTTTAATTATAACCAGTGTAAAACCTGTGTTAAAATGAGTTTCTGACTAAAGTGATGTAAACGCCCACTGTTGTTATTATTTCCCGAACCACCCACCCAAAACCAGGCATTATTTCCGTTATCGGAAGTGGAATGGACCCACATGATGAGAAAATTTTGCCCACACATGTCGGAAAATAAATGAAGAATGACGGTGGTTCGGATGATATTTGAAATGAATTGGTTGCAGTGAGAAACGTAACGACAGTAAACGCGAGTAAATGAGAACCGTGGAATTTTACAAAGAAAATATGTGAACCTACCCTCAGATATTCGCCTCACGCAAGATGTCGATATTCAGTCGAGAAGCAATTATGATGGAACTGAATAGTGGAACAGAGTATTTTACTGCGAGTATTTGAACACAGAACACGAGGACGTGTTCATTTTGTCAAAGATGGCCGAGGGAGTAATAGCAATCAAGACACCAAACCAAACCAACAAACCAAAAAAAAAAAAAATTGCATAAGACGTGTCTTTGAGGGAAAAGTACTGTCTTTTCATTCGGATTGCAAGAATCCGCATTTCAGGTTTTTCAGATATGATGTTACAGGCGGTGGACGGCAAGCATGTAAAATGGGGATTTTTGGTTTCGAATGAGAAGTATCGAAGTGATCATTAAGGTTTGAGGTTATAAGACAGCGATTTGGTATGGCATATTTTTTCATTATTCTTAACAAGATTGGATAATCCGATAGTGTTTTAGTGTAATATCTTGTGTAAATGGTGCCGTCATCTTGAACTGTCAAAAACACCTGACAGAATTTCAGAGTTAAGATTTTGTAACTTTTATTTTGTGTAAAAATGTTGTGCTTCGAAATCCTGGAACATGCAAGGATTTCCTTAAAATAAGATTGATTGGAAAGAACTGATTAGAATGGTGGTTTGCGTAAACTACAAATCATTTCGCCTTATTTGTGCTTGATTCAACGAAGTATTATAAAGTCATTGTACAGTATCTTTCAACGTAATTATGATTAACAAAGTTATTCAAAGTCAGTGCAAGTTTTGTGACACCAGAAGCGTTCTGTAAATGATACCAAGAATATTCAATTTTCAAACATCTTGATATTCTTTAATTATCGTCTGCCCTCAGTTCAGAAAAATAACAACTAGACATTTCGTGTTTTTGTCTTTTGTTTTTTTGTGTGTTTCAGACAAACTAAGTGACATTTGTATGGACATGCAACCTGTGAATATCTAAACGGTGACGAGAAATTACATCAATGCGAAATAAGGGGGACTGGCGTTAACTACCTGCATTTAATTTTGTTGATACTGACGGGAGCGTATCGCGGCTCCTTGTACCGTGGCTTACGATGAGCATCATCGGTGATTGTATGGCGACATGATATAACAGGTGATCTGTATTGATACTTTTGTAGCTAATTTTGATTACTGCTCACTGACAGTAATTGTTCCTTGTTGAGTTTGTGCTGATATTACGTAATGTCAACATATGACATTTGATGGTTACTTGAGTTTGTGTACTTGACGATTTTTGGTAATGAAGGCCACAGAGAGAATTTGGTGAGCGAAGTGAGCGAAAAATAACCTTTTTGTTAATTAAAAGTGACATGCAAAGATAATAATTCCTTTACTGATTTGTTGAACTGTTTTTGAGAATTTTTAAGACAGACGGGATAACACACTAAGAATTTCGTAAAATATTCAGAGCAAGTGAATCGATTGTTGATTGCTTTTGATGAGTAGTAAGTGGTATGCAAGTCGCTCAGATAGCATGCAACTCCAGTCATTCGTGGCGTGCGTTTGGCTTGGAGCTGTAAGCAGTCGCTGTTGGAGCTTCCGATGGGAAGCGGTGAGTTGTTGTTGTTGTTGTGATGTGGAACTGGGTACAGGAGGTAGCCCGGTTGGCTCATGATGATGATGGTGTTGATGATGATGATGATGATGATCAGAGTATTGCATACAAACTGCTGACTTATCTTTGAGTGCTATGAAGCCTTTTAGTTGTAAAGTTAGATCGTGTTATCAGATTGTAGTTCTTGGTATTATCCCGTTCTGGCTGCTACGTGTGTTTTCATTATGAAGCCTTGGGGCTTGAGGTCAGGGAGGCCGAGTGGGAAACTTTTACTTTGCGAAGGTTATGTCTTTTCCAGATGGACCCCTGCTGCCTCACCGAGGACGGTGAGATTGTCACGATGGCCGTGTCGGAGATCATAAAATGGAACATCAAGCCGGGCCAGGCTTAGGTGTATTCGGATTGTGAAGATGGCAACACTATGTGAATTGACTACTGTCATTTGGTCACGCGGTGACGTGGCGGGAGAACCGAGGAAAGCTATTGAGTTGCCGGCGACGAACGGACATTCTGGATACAGCCTTCGAGCTGAGCAGACGCCTAGACAAGAACGTTGTTACTTTTAAGACGGAACGCGACATGTGAATTGTATTGTGATATCAGATTGACGAGTAACAGGATCAGACGATTATGCGAGGCATTGGGGTGGCTGTAAGGGGTGATGGGAGGCCACTGGGCCGTCGTGCCCTATTATTTGTTGGCTGTTACTCGGATAATTGAAGACAATCAGTTCTAATGGCGTGTTTAATTATAACCAGTGTAAAACCTGTGTTAAAATGAGTTTCTGACCAAAGTGATGTAAACGCCCACTGTTGTTATTATTTCCCGAACCACCCACCCAAAACCAGTAATTATATCCGTTATATTTTTATTGTACTATTTATAGGACTACAAGCATAAGTAAATAAAAATAATTTTAGTAATGCAATTTTACTGAAAGGTAGGTAGGAAACGATAATATTTTGTTACACAAGTTTGTTACGGTGAACTATAATTGCCCTCATGTTAATAATTTAAAACTTATACTACATTCACATTCAAATCGGACCCGATGTAAACAAACCATTAAAATTCCTCTATAGGGTTTTCACAAACTGATTTGTGTATCGTGCACCAGATAAGTATTATAGAACTAAATAATAATTATGATATTTGTGACATCTAAATTAACTCACTATTGAACTATAACAACAACACACTAAGAGAAAACGAGGTAAAAACCAACATCTTATTACACTTTCATCAATAAACAATTCTTGCTCCCGCATCCTTAATTAAGAGGAGCAATTTGGAACCTTTTAACAAAATATAATGTTTTGGTCTATGTGTATAAATAGAAATGACTACCCAAACCGTATAGCGATAATTGTGCGAACGTGCTCTGCAAATTGGTCGTATTATTTTCCGGCATAAATAAGTTTCATTCCACGCAGTATGCTTAAGAATAAATCTTATTACAATAAATTAACTAAAGCCAATTTTCATTTTATTATATCCAAGACTATAGCGATTTTATACATAATTATTCCTTCTATTATTAAGGTATTAAAATATAAATTTATCTAATTTGAAAAGATAAAAAAAAGAACGGTTGCGTTCCGTTTTTACTTTTTCCGCGGGCACAGATGTACATAATATTACGTACTCTGTGGCCATAGACCCGGTATGGTATCAAATCAACAACAGGGCTCGCCGGCCGGCTCGCAGCCGTCCGCCATTACATGTTCAAGAGATATCATCAAAAGGTCACTGGTCAAGAAATAAAATTCTAATGTTGAGGTGAAAATATTTAAACAAAATAAAAGAAAATGCCGTTTTAATTATTTAAATTTAAATTTTTTAAAAATAAAAGAGAAGGCCGTAATTTATATTATACTGATGAAACATGGATCAATGAAAGTAAATATTTAATTAAAATTTTATGTATCATTTCTTACAACTGAAGTAAACACAAGTGAATTAAAGCCATAATATCGGAGTTATTCAAAGTAGTTTATGTCTATTAGTCCCTTGAACTGACTGAAGTATGTATACATTGTAATGTAAAGTTCATTGTAAGACTTGGGGGGGATATTAATAACCTATTATTAATTGTTTGATAATAGGTAATTTCTGTAGATTTGAAGTTGAGTGAATTAAATTGTCTTCCTTGGATATGTTATGCTACTTGTATGCTTATGCTTCATAACTTAATATACATATGAATTGTGCAAGGGCGGAAGAGCAACAAAAATATTTGAATAATGATGTGTTCAAGTGGATCAGTGACACATATTATGTTTAAATGATTTTGAATTTGAATGTTATAAGTAATAAAGTTATAATATTATGCATTTCAGGCCATACAAGAAGTAAAATGTGGCAAGATTTGAGCATTGCTTCAAGCCGAAAAGCACATAGAGAAGGCTTGTCAAAAGGATTAAAAGAATCTTCGGGAAAAGGAAAGAGGTTAATCATAGTCCATATTGGTAGGTATTTCAGTTTCTTGAAAATTTTAATATTATATACATGATGACACTGTAGCCTAGTTGGTAGTGACACTGCCTGCAAAGTGAGGGGACCTGAGTTTGACTCCCGGACGGGGAAAATATTTATGTGATAGATAAATATTTTCTACTCGGGTCATGGGTGTTATAGTGATGTGTTAAGTGTGCCACACAAGGCACAATGTGTTACCGTTTATTTATTTACTTATTTCAAGTTTAAAATAATTGTACAATATCTAAAAAGAAAAAAAAAAAACCTTAAATACATATTATAAAAAGTCACAAATACATAACTTGGTTAATTTTTAAATTACTTTTAGTAATTTAGTATAATTTTAGGAATGACTTATATAACTGTTATATACAAGTTATAAATTAATCACAAAATATATTATATTTGTCTTTTCTTTTCAGGAAGTGAAGATAGATTTGTTGAAAACGGACTGTTAATATTTGAATTATATTATATTAATTACACCTGCAGCATGGCAGAATTGTATGAACCATATCAAGAAAGAAGAGTTAAAGATGAGTGATTTGGATGGCATAACTGATGATGTCATTGATCGGTGTGTCATTCAAGTCTGACTTGTTTAAGGACACTACATCATCAGACACGTCACAATCAGAGAGTGATTAACCTTAAGGGTTTGAGCGAGGCTACTGATATGATTATTTGATGGTGTTAAAAATTAAACCTGTAAAGATAATGTTTTCATTTTATTTCATAAAGTCCCTTATTCGTAATTCCAACTTAGGCTCATTGCAAGGCACAGGTCTCACCTTGCCACAAGATTAGTGATCAAAGCTTCAAACAAAGGTTGGTGATTTAATTTACCTAAGAAATCATCTTAGAAGTTTTATTTTGCCATTAGCAGTCACCTATACCAACTGCCAGCCAAAGTGTTGTGTTGCTACTACGAGCGTTTAACACTTTAATTTAGTATGGCCGTTGCGAAAGTGTTAACCTCAACAAATATAAATTTCTTGTAGATACTTCAGGTCACTTTGAAGTAATAGCGAACAATGCCACAGTAAAACGTACTAATGTAGGACATTTTGAGGTTAGGACATCAAAGTTAGGTTTCAAGTGAAGTCACTATTTATGTAATTATTTTAATGCATTTTTCATTAAGAAGGCACTTGATTTGTTAAAAAAAACAAACAAAAATAATAAGTTACTGACATTACAACAAAAAGTTTCATACGCCTGTTTGTTTGTGGTTGCTATGCAACGTTATCAGACACAATGTTTACATCAAGTCCGAACCGAGTTTGACTTGAGTATAGGTCAAAAACGTACAAGTTAAATATTGTATTTCAAGTACATAAAAGTTTTTAACGATGTATTAAAATGTAGAGCACATTTTGCTTCTATGGATATTTTATGTAAATTGCTCGGATATTCTTATTTTGAAAATAATTGTATTAGGTCATTGAATAAGTTCTCGCTGTTTTCAAACAGATGGCATTACTAGGACTACGTGCGTGTGATTTCTGATGGTAACGCATGGACCCAAAACTACTGTCTGTAACCTTGAACTTTAGTATGTGTTAGTCAGCCACGCTGTAAACAACGTTGTTTTTTGTAGTGATAAAAATGGCGAGTTTTGTACCAAGTACCTAAAGAGTATTTGCGAGGAATTTTATCAAAGTCAAAGTCTGGTTTCGACTCTTTAAAAACGATGATTTTGATCTTGGAGATAGAGAACGCTTTGGCGCACCGAAAAAGTTTCAAGACAACGAATTACAAGAATTACTTGATGAAGGCCCGTGTTAGACGTTATCTGCACTTGCAGGTTCATTACAAGTAGATGATTAGTACGACCGTTTCGAAACGAAAGAAAATTTTAGGAATAGTCCAGAAGCAGGGACATTTGATGCCTTATGAGTTAAAGCCAAGAGACATCGAATGGCGTTTTCTAACGTGCCAAATTTCGCTTCAACGATACAAAAGAAAAAAAATTCTGCATCGTATCGTGACTGGTGATGAAAAGTAATATCTTAATAATTACTGTGGTCAAAGCGTTTATTTTCCCAAATAGCGAGAACTTATTCAAGGACCAATAAAAAAAAACTATTTTAATTTGAAATGTGTATTTTCATTCCATTTCCTGTTTATTGCCTGTATATTTTGTTATTTTCTACTTTGAAATTTGTCAACCCTACTTAGCCCATTCCAATTTCAAATCACTCCATCTTATAAAAGGATCCAGCTTTTTTATTCAAGTAACTGCCACAATAGCCGGTGACGTCAGTGGAGATTACAATTTCTGCATGTTTAATATTTAATATCCTCTCCTTAAATACTGGATATATTTTCAATGTATTGTGTATAGAAATAAATTTAAAAGTGAATATTTTGCTTTTATGCATTTTATTTTGTTCTGTCTCCGCGTTCAATTTCAAAGGTGATTTTTCAAGTTTTTTTGTATCTTATAGGATTTCTTATCAAATAGTGCTTATTTTATGTTATTTATTTATTTATTTTATGTTAATTTATTAGCAATTATGAAAAACCTATCACAACTTTAATCGTTAACCAATTAATTATTATTTAATGCAAAAAGTAATGTAATTAATACTAAAACGATAGGGATCAGTGACAAAATGAAATCTATAATAATATATCTCTGCAATACCATCCCAAGTGACGATGAAATAAAGGTAGGCTTTATTTTAATAACGTAAGGGAAATCGCCTTAAACGTTCCGGACCCAATCGTGAGATATCAATCCAGGATCGGATGAGATTTTCCGATAAATCTGAGTAGATCATACTAATATTATAAATGTGGAAGTTTGTGATACCGAAAATATGCAATGGTACTAGGTTAGTGCTATTAATAATAATAATAATATATCTTTATTTCAATCAACTAGGGATCATAATTCTTAATACAACAATGTCAATGAGGTAATTACATAATTCCATATCACATATTAATGAGATTTATATAAATTAGAATTTAATTACATGATATTAAATTTAATTTCATTAAATTAAATTAAATAAAAATATTAAAAAACATATTAAATTACAATTACATTACATTAAATTTCATTAAATTAAATGAAATTAAACATCTATCATTATTTATTCAACTAAATTGAACTTAACTATGTCATGTTATTCTGTTATGTCACTATTAATTATTGCTATAAAATTAAATAAAGTAAAAATTATAAAAGGTTTGAATTTCCAAACTCTTCAAATATTACAAAACTCGTACTACGCACCTCGATTGAGTTCCAGGTTCCATGATCACAAATAGATGCATTAATATAATACATTTTTTCTTCAGAATTACATACGCTTGTTACGAATACTGAATATTCGCTATGGCTGCCGAGTATCAAGTGCCAGGCAAACAGGCCAGCCCTGGTTGCCTCTTGGCTTCACCGTGGGTAACCAGTCCACAGTTACTAAGCCCCCCCGCCACGACAAGGTGGGCAACCCCCGAGGGGGACTACTCGAACCCCTGAAACAACTCTATTCTGGTTAGGAATCATAATATAATAATATAGCCTTCCCCATGAATATGAATATTATACACAAAAAGATCTGACTGACTATCCCAACAAATTCTTCAGCTTTGTTATATTTGCATAAATATTATAATTACTTCATTTCACAAACAATAATGAAAGAAAAGCTGGAAATCAATTTTTTTTATCTAACATTACCAATTACCATGCCCAGAACCCAGCGCACCTTTATAAGGTAACCTATCATAATTCATTGCAAACCACGTTTCTAATACATAAATGTTTGTTCTTAGCAGCCTCATAAAAGCACTTTAAAATTCCTCAGAAGATAATTATAAAATAACTTAGTACTGGCTCGCAGATTCCTAGCGGGTCGAGCTTACTACGGCGTAGCCGCGTAGCTCATCGTAGCGCCAGTTGATAACCGTCCGGTCTGACAACCGCACGCTACGATCTCGGATGCTACGAGTATCGGCTACGAATATAACTTTGTAAAAGTATTACCGAATATTGAGGACTTAAATGGTGAACGTTTTAATTGGTGAATTAAACAAAACTGTGAATGACTTTGTTTCCTTAAACTTTTTGGTGAATTATATTTTTTTCGTTTTTAAATATAAACTATGCACTCACTGTAGTGGCAATAACGAACGTGGACAATATGAATACTGCATCTACCAGTAATGAATAGTATCAGGTATGTTGTATTTTGACACTTTACTTTTGATTTTTAATTTACATTAAACTGCGTTATAGACTATAAATTAACTTATTTTTTATCGAAGAATTGACTGTATAAAGAAGTCAAATCTGCTCTTCTTTTACTGATAAATATTTGGGGCTCAGCATGTCACAAGTGTTCCTATCGTTTCATCTTAGATGTAAATCAAGAGTAGAAGTTACATTTGTCGAAAAGGAACGTGGTCCTATCAGATTTTATTCCAGGCTTAGGTTTCAATAGTCACTGAGGTTCAAGTATATGTCATACTAGTTTAACAGTACAATCTCAAAAAAATTCTCATAAATTTTACCAAAACAAATAAACAACTTCAAAGAACTCGCCTTCTAAAAACATATATCGAAAACGTTATATTACTATGTATACTTGAGGAGTTCACTCGATTCCTGACGGATCACATCACTAGAAAAATATGCAATTAATATGGGATGAATATTGAATTGCTTTCAGCAAACCCTTTGGATTTAAAAAAAATATTCCAATTCGGTTGATAAATGACGAAGTTTTGAGGAAACTAACTTTAAAAAAAACCATATTAATTAATAAATTCAGAACTTCCTTCTTTTTTGAAGTCGGTTAAAAATATAACGTGTGATCTGAAGTTAACAAGGAGTAAAATTATATATAAACACATAATGGAGGATTTGACTGAATCCAATATGCATGAGGCGTCATTATAGCGGTCATTAATAACATTTCGTTTGAGGCACTTGTCAAGTCTAATTACAAGTCAAGTCTAGTCAAATTACAACTTGAAACATTCTCATAATATTTTCATTCGCATTCTATTATTGCACGCGCAGTGCAATAAATAAAATAGTCCTTAGTGCAATAAATAAAATAGTAAAAATATCCTCCCCTGCCAAAGAAATAAGAGAAACGTCCCTTTGGTCAAAAAAGATTTACGCCCTATGTTCGCTATTCGCAAATTATAACTTATTCCAAATTCAAATCTCCCGCCGATTAATCGTGGTTCGCGGATTAGCCAATACCAAGACTCGGTCGACCCGACAACGACCGAACAGCCGACCAATGGTGGACCACGAAGAACCTCACGCGATTGAGAAAAGAGGAATGATGGCGGCACGCGGCTAAGAAACATACTCGTCTATACTTGAAAACGTTAAACTAATCTAAAATACGTCATATTATCAGTGCCTCCCTGAACTTCCTTCCAACCTTAATATACGGGATCCCGTGGGAGCATAATTAAAGTGTAATAGTTGTGATTCCAACAAGCATTGTGAGTGGTGTACCGGCGCCAGCGTAACCTGCACGTTGAAAAACTACCTTCGAGTGCTACAAGGCTGAAGTGGAGAGGCGTCTCCTGGAAGACCAATATCAAGGTACGGAAACCCCACTTGTATTTGGCTTCGACTGTTCCCGAACCACACATTTCAACATATCGGCGGGAATATTCTTTCTTTAAAACGCGTATCCCGACCCAGAGTACCTTCAAGGGCCTTCGGCAGGCCGCGTAGGTACATCCTTTTTGGTGCCGAAACCCGGGACCGGGAGCTGTCCTTTGGCCACACTCGTTGTAGCTCAACGAACATAATATCGCTGGTATTTTTTGTATCGAAATTTAACAAGTTCCGTTTATTTCACAACGATAACAGTATATTTTAACTATCTATTTCTTATATTCTAACCCAATTATAATAATATTTATTGTGTTATAGCTACATCATACGTATCTTGCATAATTACATTGTTACAAGTAGCTCATAACTTCATAAAAGTATTCCGCCATTTTGTATCTATTTCGTTGTGTTAAGCGGAGTTAGTTTAAAAGTTAACGATTTGTTCGTTGGAATCGGTCTATCTCTTTCTTACACGTACACGTTCCAGCTGCGTGAAGGTATAAGCGATACCAATCCGTTCACCGCGGCTCAGTACATACGATTATAATTATCACTGCGCGCGCGCTGCATTCTAAATGCTTACGAATTAACTTAATCTATTTGTATTCGATATACGGTGAATTATAGTTGCTTCAGATCATATATAAACAATCTATTCCTTTAACCTATCGGTGTTTATATATCCATCGGCTGTCGTAACTCATATTCAATCTTAAATTCTAGAACGTAACAAGTTATTTCGTAAACAGGTTTTTCAAATCGTCGACGTCACGGGTCTAACGCCGTAGCCGAACGTAGGCCATAGCGAGCTACAGTGCTACGCATCGTAGTCGATATTCTAATCGGCTACGACCAAGTTTATTGCTTTTAATAATTATAAAACAGGTTTGTTATTATTTCAATTTGACATACCCAAGACCCTAACGCTAGTATAATCATAATACGTAACGATGTCCTTTAACACAAAGCGTGGTATACGTAAGTTAAGTCGATCTAAATCAAAACATGTTGAATCCGAATGTTACACTGTTGAACATCTTCCATTGTTACGTAGAAAACGGACCATCGCGTTGAATCGTGTTTTGAAGGCTTGCGAAGTGGGTGTCTCCGCGCGCAACGACGAAAGCAAAATTGATCTATTTCTTTCGTATTGTGATCAGCTCGATAAATGGACGGCCGAGTTTGAGTCTGCACATTTTTCGATTCTCGAGCTATTGAACTCATCCGGGCATGGTGATGACGATGATGACGGTAAAGCCGACGATGATAACATTAGAACTCGCTTTGATGATACCTACTTTCAAGTGATGTCCCTTCGTCGTCGTTTTACACGGCTAACTTTAGACTCGTCGGAAACTTCTCCTCAATATAGCGGCACACCATCATCATCGCGTATACGACTTCCGAAAATACAATTACCGACCTTTTCGGGTGATATTAAGCTCTGGCCTGAATTTATTGATTCTTATAACGCGCTGATTCATGATTGTCCGTCACTGAAGGATGTGGAGAAATTTCATTATCTAGTGTCATCGTTGCACGGTGATGCGTTATCGCTTGTTCGTACCTTTCCTGTAACGAGTGATCACTACGCGGATGCATATGCGTCTTTAGTTGCACGTTATCAAAATAACCGTGAATTAGCTTTCACATGTTGGAAAGATATTTTAAATATTAACTTTAACTTTCAAAGTGCGACTGAGTTCCGTAAGACACTAGACATTATTGATGAAAACTTAAGTATACTGAGAAAATTAAAACTACCAGTTGAGCATTGGGACTTTGTTATGGTGTATCACATTTTGTCAAAATTAGATTCAAAAATGCGTCGCGAATTTGAGGAGAAGTGTGGCTATACGGAGTGTCCTACCTTATTTGAATTAAAACAATTTTTGCATTCGAAGTGCGAGGCACAAATACGCGATAGTCATTTTACTAATGTCAGCAAGGTGACTCGGTCTTTAAAAGAAATACCTAAATCATCAACTAATACGTTTGTTAAACGCCCGATGGCACTGCACACACTAGTATCCGATAATTTCGCGAAACCGAATACCGTACATAAACAAAATAAAGTCGAAAACATTTTAAATAATTTCAATAAGAAATCTAATCCTAAATGTTCATTTTGTTCCGCTGGTCATTCTATTTCTCAATGCAAATCGTTTCTCAACAAATCCGTAGATGAACGTACGTCGATCGCGCTTACAAATCGATGGTGTTTTAATTGTCTAAAGTCTTCTCATCAAATAAAAGATTGCGTATCTATATTTCGCTGCTTGAAGTGTAAACATAAGCATCATACGTTACTTCATAAGGATCGCGGTGGTGAGGTTGTCAACAATAGTAAAGTTGATAGCGCTGACTCACAGTCAGTTGCTTTGATAGTAAAAGATCAGAATTCAACTTGTGTTTCTAAATCGTCTCCTAATTCGACCGTGTTACTTGCCACGGCAATAATTCAAGTACAAGATTCGAACGGACAATTTCATTCATTCCGTGCATTGTTCGATACGGGCAGTCAGAACAACTTCATTACTAAGAGCGCAGCACAACGCTTAAATCTTAAGTCAATTCCATGCGTAACCAATATCAATGGCTTAGGAGGCGTTGCGGCTAATACATTCGGCTTAGTAAGTTGTTCGATTGCATCTAAAAATAAACATTTGTTAAACGTGGACTTACACGTTATTTCTACAATATGCGGTGATCAGCCAATAGCTAAACTTAATACCGTGGGCTGGTCCCATATCAAATCTCTTCCGTTAGCGGATCCTGGCTTCGATATCCCAGGACCTATCGATGTCTTGTTAGGTGCTGATGTATTCGCGGACTCGCTTTTAAGTCAACGCGTAAAGGGTACTATCAACCAACCTGTCGCCTTCAACTCCGTCTTCGGCTGGTTATTGTTAGGTCGAACGTCTCTGGTGACCTCTTCGCTACTTCACTTTTCATCTAAACCCGACAGTGAGCTCTGCTCTCTTGTTCAGCGGTTCTGGGAGATTGATAGCGTTCCTCAAGCTTCAACTCTCACTCCAGATGAAATCACATGCGAACAGCGTTACACCTCGGAATACAGCCGTGACTCTTCGGGTAGGTATATCGTCAGACTTCCTTTCAAGGACAGTACTGAACCGATATTTGAGGGTTCTCGTGACATCGCACTTCGGCGGTTTCATGCCATTGAGCGTCGCATTTCACGCGATCCCGACTTACACCGACAGTACTCAGAGTTCATGGAGGACTATTTGGAATCCGGTCACATGACATTAGTTGATGCGAAAGACATGAACAAAGGTAAATATTATATACCGCATCATTGCATCTTAAAACCAGATAGTATCACAACCAAACTTCGCGTTGTCTTCGATGCATCTGCCAAAGATTCTCAAGGCAAGTCGTTAAATGAGACGCTGCTAACAGGCCCTAAGCTACAAAATAATATCATTGCTGTGCTTCTTCATTATCGTTTACACGCAGTTGTCTTTATGGCTGATATCCGTCAAATGTATAGGCAAATTCTAATCGCTGATGATCAACGCGATTATCAACGAATTTTTTGGAGAACCGGACCTAATCAATGTTTGCAAGAATTTAAATTAAATACCGTAACTTATGGTGTCTCATCTGCACCATATCTCGCTTGCAGAACTGTAAAGCAGTTAGCCGAGGATGAAGGATCTATCTTCCCTCTAGCTCAACAAATTTTAAATTCTAATATCTACGTCGACGACGTTGCAGCGGGATTTGCGACTCTTGAAAAGGCTATAGAGGCCAAATCACAACTCGTAGAACTCTTTAAGCGTGGTCATTTCAAGCTAAGGAAATGGGCAACAAACGAACCGCGGTTGTTGTCAGATCTTCCTCCAGAAGAATGTCTTCTTGATCCTAAATCATTCTCTGACGATCAACCATCAACGATCAAGGTGCTGGGGCTCAAGTGGGATCCAGTATCTGATGCCTTTTTATTTGACGTTAAGCCATCGAATCGTTCGTGTACCAAACGGAACATATTAAGCGAGATCGCTAAAGTTTTTGACCCACTGGGTTTCTTGTGCCCTTTAACAATTAAAATTAAAATTCTTCTCCAAAAACTTTGGCTATTGGGTGTTTCATGGGACGAAAATGCTCCTGAAGAAATAGCTTGCGTTTGGAAGGCCTTTTGTGATCAGTTACCGTTTCTACAGGACTTAAGAGTGCCACGTTGTCTCACAGCTCAACGTGTACATGCTTACGAACTTCACGGTTTCTGTGACAGTTCTGAGCTAGCTTATGGGGCAATTCTTTACATTCGTGTCCTCTTTAATGACGGTTCTATCAAAGTGCTGCCCTTATGTGCTAAGGCTCGAGTTGCACCCCTCAAGAAGCTTTCGTTACCGCGATTAGAGTTGTGCGCCGCTGTGGTGCTCGCAAACCTTGTCAAATTCGTCCGTGATACTTATAATCACCAGTTACCCATTCATGCGACTTATTTGTGGTCTGACTCTACGGTCGTTCTCTCATGGCTTCGCTCGCATTCGTCACGCTGGAATACGTTTGTGGCCAATCGGGTTAGTATAGTTCAAGATATTATTCCATCTGATGCCTGGCATCATGTTGTATCTGCTGACAACCCTGCTGACGTGTGCTCACGAGGGCAGCTGCCAAGTGACATACTTCACAACACGATGTGGTGGACAGGACCGTCCTGGTTATCACAACCTCCCGATCGTTGGCCTGAGCATTCAAAGGTTCCTGATCTTGATGCTACAGAAGAGTCCTTATTATGCGCTGAGGAACGCCGGTCTGTCACATTAGTAGCTGAACCTGCATTAATTGATCAATTAAGTCCAATCGATTATCTTTTGAATCGTTTTTCGTCGCTTGACAAAATAATTCGTATCGTATCGTACATGCGTCGGTTTCTTCTTAACTTGCGTGATCATAATCGAAGCATAGTTCCTAATGAGCTCGAAAATTATAAATCGTTAATTTCGATCGTAAAACACGTCCAATCCGTCTCATTTTCTGTTGAGATGCAACAACTTAAATCAAAACAATCCTTACCCAAACCGTTAAGAAAACTGAATCCGTTTATAGATGAGGAGGGTGTCCTCAGGGTGGGCGGTCGGCTTTCACGCGCTGGTATCGAATACGAACAAAGACATCCCGCGTTACTACCCTGTGATCATCCTTTTACATTTAAGCTAATAGAGTCTATTCACCGTCAACATTGTCATACAGGACAAAACACGACTCATTACTTAATTCTGCAACGTTTTTGGGTTTTATCAGCAAAACGCGCTATTCGCAAGTGTTTATCTAAATGCATTCGTTGCTACAGAATCAATCCGAAACCGTTACAACCATACATGGCGGATCTTCCAGCGTATCGGGTTAACCAGGTCAAACCGTTCTCGGTGGTCGGTGTTGATTTTGGTGGACCATTTCGAATCAAAGTCGGGTCTCATCGTGGAGCTAAGATGGATAAGGCATATCTTTGTCTTTTCGTCTGCTTAGCAACAAAGGCGGTTCATCTTGAGGTGGTATCTTCGCTTTCTACCGAAGCCTTTGTTGCTGCCTTGCGCAGATTCGTAGGTAGACGCGGTCGTTGTAACGTTATTCACGCGGATTGTGGAACCAACTTTGTCGGCGCCCGCAACTATCTGTCTTTACTGGAGCCGGCGTCTCAAAATTTGAATATTAAATTTGAATTCAACCCTCCCTCAGCTGCCCATTTTGGTGGGGTGTGGGAGATACAAATTAAAGCTGCAAAATCGCATTTGCATCGTATCGTAGGCAATCAAGTATTAACATTTGAAGAACTTAGCACTTTATTCGTTCAAATTGAAGCAGTGTTAAATTCTAGACCGCTATGCCCATTAAGCTCAGATCCTAATGATCTAAACGTTCTGACTCCAGGTCACTTCTTGACCCTGGAACCGTTAACTTCCGTACCAGATTTAGATCATTCCAACGTCAAATTATACCGGCTTAACCGCTGGCAGCTTATCCAATCGTTTGTTCAAAGCTTTTGGGTTCGCTGGAAGAATGAGTACCTACATTCCTTAACACAGCGAGCAAAATGGACAAAACTGGCAAAACCGCTAACCGTCAATTCCATAGTAATCATTAAAGATGATATTCGAACTCCTTTGCACTGGTCTTTAGGAAGAGTAACCGAGTTACATCCAGGCCTAGACGGCATTGTCCGTGTAGCTACTGTCTGTACACAAAATAACCTTATCAAGCGGCCACTTGTCAAGTTGTGTCCTCTTCCTATAGAATCCTAAATTAAGTAATTAACTTCCGTAACCCTTTCAGTTAGCTGTAAGTATATCGTATCGTATCATATATATCGTATCTATATCGTATCGTATTGTATTTAATCTTATCATATTTATCTGTTCAAGTAAATCTGTTTGAAATCCGGAAAATACCAGCGGTATTTTGGTGGGCGGTATGTTCGCTATTCGCAAATTATAACTTATTCCAAATTCAAATCTCCCGCCGATTAATCGTGGTTCGCGGATTAGCCAATACCAAGACTCGGTCGACCCGACAACGACCGAACAGCCGACCAATGGTGGACCACGAAGAACCTCACGCGATTGAGAAAAGAGGAATGATGGCGGCACGCGGCTAAGAAACATACTCGTCTATACTTGAAAACGTTAAACTAATCTAAAATACGTCATATTATCAGTGCCTCCCTGAACTTCCTTCCAACCTTAATATACGGGATCCCGTGGGAGCATAATTAAAGTGTAATAGTTGTGATTCCAACAAGCATTGTGAGTGGTGTACCGGCGCCAGCGTAACCTGCACGTTGAAAAACTACCTTCGAGTGCTACAAGGCTGAAGTGGAGAGGCGTCTCCTGGAAGACCAATATCAAGGTACGGAAACCCCACTTGTATTTGGCTTCGACTGTTCCCGAACCACACATTTCAACATATCGGCGGGAATATTCTTTCTTTAAAACGCGTATCCCGACCCAGAGTACCTTCAAGGGCCTTCGGCAGGCCGCGTAGGTACACCCTACAATAAGTGATTGGTTTCAGCCGTTGCCACGAGTGTCTGCAAATTGTGACAGATTTAAATAAAAATGTGTTCGCAATTTATGTTCTTGTGATCCTACAATATTGTTGACATATTAGACAAGAAAATCAACGCAAAGTTCAAGTTTGGAACAATATAAAATAAAATCGAAATAATTTAATCAAAAACTTTATAATGCCGTGCTAAAAACTGTTAAAAATAGTGAATAAAAATAACTGCAATAAAGAATACTTTATGAGTAGTGCAGAATTTTAATACGTTATTTTGTTAGCATAATGCAATAAATCTGCTTATCAACCCGATATTTTAGCACCTCGGGCACACAAACTATATACGTTATTGTCAATTATCCAATCCAGTTTTGGTATCGCATAAAAGCTTAAATTCAGACCATTTTAATAGCCGGAAAATGAACCATTTGATGGCTCCGATCAACCACTACAAACCATATCCGCAACATCGATGACGTCACAGATGTGTTTCCGGTAAACGAAGAACAACCAATTAAAAGCCACCAACCAAGTGAAATAAAACAACAAATAAAATAAAAGGGCCTAACTAGTCATTCGGCCTATGTTGTTGTAAATAATGTCCTTTTAGTTATAGGCCCTGTCTAATCACAGGGATCTGACTGGTTATAAGGCCTGCTTTTGCTGGATGTTAAACACAAATAGCAATTGCTGTGAACAATTCTGTCACCACGTACCACTCGCCCTATTGTTAACGAAGTTGTAGATTGTTATAACCTAATATATTCCTATGAAGCCTTAACCTAAATTATGATTGATCGAATTCCAATTATTATCGTGTATTTGTGTTCGAAATAAGCAATGTTGAAAGAATAAAGAACATTATTTTCGTAATACTGACCTAGATAATTTTAAGGAACAATCTTTTTGTATTTTTACAGGTGCGTAGTCTAAGAAGAACTCTTATAGTTTTGTAATGTCTGTCCGTCCGTCCGCAGCATAGCGCAGAGACCCTTATTGCTAGAAATCTGTAATTTGGTGTGGATATAATATATCATATTATGTATTTATAAAAAGTACAAAGTGGTGGAAAAAACCTAAAACATTTTTTTTAAGATACCTCAAAACCTCAATCCAGTTATATTGACATATGGTAGGTCCACCCTCAAGCTACCCTCTAGGGCAGGGCTAGGTAGGTCTGGCCTCTACGGTTGAACCACTATTTACGAGACAACCTGTACAGACTTATTTAATAGAATCCCAGACATTACGGAGGAGATCCGATTTTCATATCGCGAGAGCCGGGAGTAGTTTTGAAATTCCATCCAGAATATCTCGAGTTATATTTAGATTAACGTTTTAATTCCATCTCTAAACTGCTCGTCGACTAGAAAATTGCTTGATATATTCTAATATGAATACTGAAGTTACTAGAAATATTTTACATAGTAGTTAATGAAAACTGTAGTAACATGCAAACATTTTAGAAGATAAACTTCAGGCACGGGTATATGGAAGAAGCGCTGGTCCATTAAGAGATGCGAGAAAAGCACATCGTATAGTATGCACCGTTATTGCTTCAAAGGACTGGAATGTATGATCTTATGGAAATGGGATGCGAACGGGACCAATTGCAAACGGGAAATTATGCTCATAAACGCATAACAGTCACGCGTGCAGAAAATCCAATATTTTATAGCAGTAACAAATTAAAATGTCAAAGAAAAAGTTGTAAAACTTAAATCAGACTTATCAAGACAATTAAAACTGCTAATACGCAACATTGCAACTTTATGTCCTGTAACGATTACGTAGTTTACAATGTTGGAATAAATAGCACGGGGTCAGCGACAGGGGTCCTTACTTTGATTTGCAATATTTATTGCCTTCCATCCATCCATCAGCTTTATGAGTTCACTGCTGGACACAAGCTTATCCTAATTTTTGCTACTCTAACCGTTTCTGAGACTTTTCCAAGTTATTACCTAATTTTCAGCATAATAATAAAACGCCTCAATTACAGAAAAGATAATATAATTCATACTAATAATTCGTACTGACTGTAGAATGACTGTCGCATTGTATAAAATTTTAATACTCACGTCTGGTTGAACATAGATAAAACTTTTCAGCACGTTAAAAGTCGTTTTTCTTGTACTGTTTACATGAAAGTAAAAAGTAAAAACAGTGTTGCTGCTCGCGTCATGGTTACACGCCGATAAACATGTTTTTGTTTATCCTATGTCCTTATACTAGGCAAGGCCAGTGTGCGATGTGATACTAACACAACTGTTGAATTATTCGCGCGAAATAGGAGAAATTACACCGACAAAGACGGATGGCGTGAAATATTGGCAAGGTTTCAGATTTCGCTTTATAAATCACTATGCTCGATGGCATTTTGTGTTATTATTCATTACTTTCTATAACAAAATCAGAGGGAGAAAATAAATTATTTTGAAATCGCTTCGGGAAATGAAATATTATAGTTACTGAAAAATGACCGTGGTGTGGTTTTAAACTTGTGATGTAGAAAATTAATTGTGGATTAAATCGAAAATAATTATTATATGAGCAATTGCTATTTAAATATGTATAATAATTGAGACTATATAGGTTAGAATGCAGGTAGTCGGTTTCCAGTGGGGCCAAGGAACTTTACTCGATAAATACGAGTATATAATAGTAAAAATGCCAAACACAAAATAAGGGTCAACTTGACCCATGTCATCAGTGACTTTATTTTATCGCGTCATTGGCGTCGGGCTAAATGTGATGAATGAATCCCATATACATTATAGATTGGACGCTGTGACACAGAGTCGGATTCAAAAGACCAAATTGCTTCAATATATTATCCTACTAAATAAATGTGAGTGTCTGTGAGGATGTATGTATTTGTTATTCGTTCACGGAAAAACTACTGAACGAATTTTGAAATTTTGCAGGAAAGTAAACCATAATTTAGAGTAACATACAGGTACTTATTATTTCAGAAAATGCCGGCAAAGATGCGGGGAGAGTGCTTGTTATAAATATGGTCATTGTGTATAGAGGCGTAAGGGCATCCTCTCTAAGTCAAAGTCAAAGTCAAAATATTTTATTCATATAGGTATCACTAATACACTTATGCACGTCAGTGTTTGGCTTTTCGGAAAGCTCTGGTTTGTGATGCACCTTGATAAACATAGACGAGGCAATGACAATTATAACCGGGCATTTTTGATACTTGATAGGGTCAATATAGACCAGTTTAATCGTAACTCGTAAAAAGTAGCAAGGATTTATTATAGGAATAACCCTGCTAGAATGCTGCTAGTGTTACATTTTAACATGATTCCGTAGATTTATTTTGGGCAAGCAACACAAACATTTAAAAAAAATTGCCTTGAACCTTGCAGTTGATTGAATGTACTATACAAGTAATATGGTAATCTCTGAAGCAGTCCTTCTTTTGCTGGCAATGAAAAAATAAAATATCGTATATGTACTTGTACTTGTTTATACATTATTCAATACGCAATGAAAAATAAACCTTAAAAATGGAAATAAAATCTGAATGATTGTCATTATAAATATATATTACAATTCAAATATTCCCGCGCCTTATTGGAAAACCCACTAGAAATATTCTGGGACTTTATCTAAAGTAAACCGTAATAGAAATGTAGATGAGAAAAGGACAAATGACCGGTAAATTATTCCTGTTCTAAATTGAAAGACAACCAAGAGACAGCGATAAATAAGGTGTACACTTTTATATTAGGTACTTTTTGTGGCTCGAGTTGTTATTAAAAGTTTTTAATTCACTAGCAATACCTCTCTCTTGAAGCGCTCATAGCCTGGCGGCTGGTCGATCCTAAACGACCGAAGTTAAGCAACAGTGGTTGCGGTCGGTAGTTGGATGGGTGACTGCTAGTGGTAAAAAATCTTGAGCGTTTCCGTGCTTCGGAAGGCACGTTAAGCCATCGGTCCCGGTTGTGTTCGTAGTTTAACAGTCGTTAAGCCATGTCGGAGGCCCTCGGGCAGCATGAAAACTTCCGTCACTCGGGTTGGCCATTAACCCCTCTACCAATCCGCACTGGAGCAGCGTGGTGGAGTATAGGTATGCTCTAGACCTCAAGAGGAGAGACCCGTGCTCAGTAGTGGGCCATTAATGGGTTGAAGCCACACCTCTCTGTTTGTTTTTTAATAAGTTAACTAATGAAATCTTGAGTGATATCATGATGAGTTCATTATAATGTTATTTAAATATTTATAACATATCTATGTTCGTGTGTCTACATATAAAGTAGAATGTCTATAAATTTGTACCATAAATTACTTCCACAAATTAAGTATGTTAAATTACATTACATTTCTTGAAATTTTTTACTTTCATCAAGTAGGTAGTAACCCAAATGGTTGATGAAGCTATTTCATGCCGTAGATAAATATAATAGTAAAACATGAAGGAAATAAAGATTTTTTTAGTATGCACAATACCGTAAAATACACATTATAACGTAATAATTTTACTGGTTAACTAAACCGTTAAATAAATTCATTTTCTTTAAAAATTAATAAGAATTATAATTAGTTCATTACTAGCCTTAAAATTCTAAATAGCAAAGGTTAAATATTAGAAATGCTTTTAAAAATATTGTTTGGGACACGCAAGGGTAAAATATCGTTAGTACCGATCCCGTTTCATGATATTCGGAATGAAAACAGCATGTTTGAGCAGGATTGATGAAAGAGTTGAAAGGGCCTTCGGTGAATGTACGTCAATCAAAACGGACGTTCATGAAAAAGGTATTTTAACCTCAAAATCTCGTTCCGAATGCATTAAAGAAACATGAAATTAGGCGAACTGAAAACGTTATAAGTTGCTACCTAACATTTTGCTTGGATTTTTAGAGAATAGAATTTCCTTTGATAATGTAGTAGTTAGTATAGTCGCAAATATAAGTAATTCACCGGTAAATAATAATTATTTCGATGTTGCTAATAATCCTATTAATACTCGTATTATAAATGTGAAAGTTTGTGAAAATGTTTGGATGTTTGTTCCTCAATCACGCCACAAAACTTAATCTATTTGGCTGAAATTCGGAATTGAGATAGCCTATACCCTGGATTAACACATAGACTACTCTTTATCTCGGAAAAGTTCAGGGTTCCCGCAGTATTAAAAAAACATCAAAAAACAATATCCACGCGCGCGAAGCCACGGGCATCATTTAATATCTTATATTATGTATCTTAATCCATCATTTTACTTATAGGTGCACTTTATTTTTACGTGTTTCTATAAATTAATTTATTAAAATTTTCATTTCAAAACCACTCTACCACGGGCGAAGCCGCGGGCAAAGGCAAAAGTTAGTGATAATATAAAATTATGTTAATCCATTGCGTGTTTTATATACAACATGGTCTATCTATCCCTCCACCAATCCTCAATAGAGCAGCGTGGTGGAGTATGCTCTTGGCCTTCTGAAGAAGAAAGACTCGTGCTCAGTATTGGGCCATATATATAAACAATTCGTCTATCGCGTGAGGTACCTCTGCTTGAGCTTGCTGCATTGGCCTTTATTTTACTATCTTCTTTGTCAAGAACCGCGGTAAAATAAAGACCAATGAGCAAGCATAGATACCTATTCTACTAATACGAGTATAGTATGGGCATTATTGGAAGGTGAATGGAAGGTGAATTCCAAGCGGTATGGGCAACACGCACCGGGTTAAGTAAATATACCTACCGTGGCATTTGAAGCACTAAAACATTCATGAGTTCTTACCATTATCGATTATTAACTTGCTTTCAACTTGCTTATATACGCTTTGACTCAAGCAATTGTTTACAATAGGTAATAGCTTCAGTACAAGACCCATTTATAGCCCACTACAGGGTATGGGTTTCTCCTCATTACCGAGGAGTCTTAGATCGTGATACATCCATCCATAATGCTCCTTGTTGGATTGTTGAAAGAGTCGGCCATGAAGTCTTCCGACATGGCTTAACCTAGGAAAACTAGTCAAGTGACATCTTCGACAAGATATGAAATATCTCGGTAAAGCTATAGTCATAGTACTAACTGATGCCCGCAGCTTTGCATACGGAAATTATGGTTTTACTTATTCACAATTGTATTTATTTATTTATTTATTTAACAGTTTATGTACACGTATAATAGTGGTTACAAAAGGTCATGAAAGTGAGTTTGTACATGGGCAATGCTTATTTCTAAAAGAAATCTCTTCCAGCACACCTAGGAATGGAAAAGTCTTTATCCTGTTTTCCTGATAAACCTTTTAATTTTCCGGGATGAAAAGTTGTCTAAAATATGACCCAGGGTATCAGTAATAACTTTACCAATTGTCACTGAAATCCGTTCAAGGGTTTTTATGTGATGCCCGGACAGACAAAGAGACAGACAGAAACTTTGAGTTTTATTATAGTATAGATTAAATATATGAAACGCTGGGTAGATACAATCACTGTTATTAATATGTGTTGCGTTCCCTGCTGTTTTTATTAAACCACAATCTCGGCCGAATTATACCACACGCATTAACCACCTCGTTAACTTTCATTGTACACAATTTCGTTTCACATAATAGTCAATATCGGTGTTCATAAAGATAATATTAATAACGGTTAGTTCCTATCCTACTCCGTACTAATATTATATTATAAATGCAAGTACTTTAAATTCTTTTAGAAACCAGGTAAAAGCCCATTATCTCTCTAATTAATCAGTTTCTCTCCTTCCTCCTCTCTCTGTCTCTTCTTCTTATTCTTGTCACCCATATTTATGATATTATTATTTTAAATAATATTTGTAATTTCCTCCATATTATTCGTGCACCTTACCTCATTTAATCTTACTCTAATCAGCTCTCTACATCTTAAGGTTGTCTGGAAGAGATCGCTGTGTAGCAATAAGGCCGCCTTTTGTACCTCATATGTCTGCTTCACTTGTTTACTTGTTGTTGTATTATTTTATTGGTGTACAATAAAGAGTTAAATAAATAAATAAATAAATAAATAAATGGGAAAGGTTATGAAAATGTTTGAATTTTTGTCTGTTCATTCTAACCATTAAGATGAAACGGCACACAGAATAGTCCATGTCCAGCTCAAGAAAATCCTCCTTTTTATTAAAGTCAGTTAGTAATAAAGGTTATTTCTACTCACTTGAAAGAACAATGCCCAACTGCCATACATCGTTTTATTTCATTTTCAACTTTAGCGTCTTAAAATAAAAAAAATTCTAAAAATAGCCGCTTTAATTTCTGAGCTTAGATATATAAGAATTTTCAGCAGACACACCCCAGAACCAAAGTATTTTGAGATTGAATTCTTATAACCATTGAGTCATAGAGTAGGGGAGAACGTAATTTTTACCATTATTTTTTATTCTGACTTTTTTTTGATTGACAACCGGAAATGGAAATTTGACATCATTACATTTGTTACCAACATTTATAACGAAATTCGGTGTGTAATATTGGCCAGAAGTCTCCCTATATCTTGCTTGATACAAGCTATGTATCGAAGTGAGTGCCCGAATGAAAATGGACATTGTTGACATAATTGTTATTATAGTCAATTCATCACTTATTAATAAAATTATTTTACGCTGGGTAATACGGGCACAGGTATTAATTTTAAAATACGTAAAAAAATAAATGAATTGCTTCGGTATAACTGACGTTTTAAGACGCTACAAAAAATAAAAAATAATTTTTGGGCATTGTTCTTTGTGTTTATTACACTACTAAACCGAATAGTTGCAATGAATCAGACACTATTACATATGATCGTTTTCGTAGTTAACAAAAACTGATGTAAGTCGCTCATGGCACCTTAGAAATCACAGATAAATCGGCAACAAGACGTTTTTTGACTGGCTCGAGCAAGTAGGTGGAAGAACAGGAATATAGCCAGATAGGCTTCATAGTACCTCTGCGTGACCTTGCACACAAACCCCTCTTATTCATAAAAACAAGCAAACTTATTAAGAGGGCTATCACACTTTTTCTTAAATTTGAGCGTTTTGACTCGTGTTTGAAGTGTGATTATGGTTTAGATAAATCACCAAAACAAAAAAAAAATACATGCACGAGAAAGTTTGATTAATTCTCTTTGGAGTGCTTTAAATAAATGTTTCAATTTATTTACATAAATTAGTAAAAACCTTATTTTTGCAAATGATGTTTCATAAAATTTTACTTTTGACCATCTTTAGATGCTTTGTTATATCGAAGATATAATAATTTAAGCATCAACAAAAATATCTATGGTACAATTGTATCTTCTAATTTGGAATGCTTAATTCACTTTAAGTTGTTTCACACAGTAATGCACCTAAAATAATTCTGTAAATCAAAGAGTTACTGATAATTATTGGTCTGAAATTGTATTTTTTATCTATGAAAATATAATCCAAATTGAAACAAAAAGTAATTAATAACTAAGGTTACTATGTCACCTTGCTTTAAAAAAAAAATTAGTCCTTTCAAAATTAAAATAATATTTTTAAACAATTTTTGTATGCAGTCCTGTAAATCAATATAAATCTCCGAACGAGCGGTCTTTAGCTTTAGACCGCGCCACGCGCTTACGAAGGAAGGATGTATCGCTCGCTGTTGGCACCTTGTGCGCCACGCAATACCCCAAATTCGCTACGAATATAGCGCAATCAACACTTCTTGATACAAGTGAGTATTTTTTTGTTAGTTATGATATGATTCTAATGTATAAGCATATTCCTATGATATTCTGATATTAGGTATATAGGAATGTTTATCGGACTATTTTGCTTTTTCAGGCTAGTAAAAGGACGTTTGATACAGCGACAGTTTCTACAGTGCATTCTGACAGAAATACAAATAACATGGTGATAATAATAATTTATTTCTTATAATTTTTAACAGATAAATTACGTTTTGATATCATGTAGTATATTTATTACTTTTACTAAATTTAAATGATCTAAGAGCTATTGCATAACTGATGAATTTCTTTGATTCTTACAGGATAATGAAACCATATTTTATTCAACTATAGATGATCAGGCTCAATCTGATACAAGTACAAATAATATGGTGAGTATTTTCTTGTTAACTTGTAACGAAACATGCTTGCATATTTGACTTTTTTTTAACTATCTACATTCCTGGTTTTTCCTGTTTCAGGAAAATCTAGACATAGAAGGAAGACGAATTATAAATTTAAATTTTTTTATGAATCAATTACTTTGAATTGACAAACATGGCGAAAAATTTGGTACAAAATATACTTTTTATTCAGTCTTTGTTTTTATCAACCAATTGTACCTATTCATTTATACGTTATCTCGAACTATACACATTTAAGGGTTTTATACATAGTGATGAAGTTATTAAATGTGGATTTATGATATAATTACCAACTGAACTACCCCTTTTAACACATCACATGCCCTTTATACCTACTACTAACCAAACTGTATCAACATTATTCAAACTGTAGAAACAACATTACATTGCATTCATTTCCTTACAATAAAGTAAAAAAGCCGTTATAAGTGATAGCTGATAACATTAATCGACTCAAACAATATTTCACGAATTATAAAAATAGTACGGTACTTAATTTAATTTATTTCCAAAGCAAGTATCAAGTTGATTTGTTCCTGGCGTTCGACGCATAGTGGTTTGTATGTGTGTAAAGCGTACTTCATTAGACGCACACGGGCGCGTTCCTTGCCGCGAGTTGTCAAATTTACCTAAGCCTGAGCGCTTCGATTTTGTGATAGCCCTCTTAAGTGTTTTGTCTCTTTCGCTCTTATAAAAAACGACAAAGATAAAACACATAACTTTTCTTTTATAAAATGTCTTGTTTCTGTTGCCATCGTCGATTAAAGATTAGATTTAATTATAAATCACATTCCGCCAAGTTCCGCCATTTCCGTAATGTAATGAATAATTCGGAGATTAACTGGCTCGTTAACTGGTCTTGAATATCACTGTCTTCATGAAGCCTTTGAAACGGATAGTTTGGTTACGGCGTAATTTTGCCTTAGCGACTAATGCGGTCTAATTATTTGGAATCCTGCCTAAATGGGCGTATTCCTGTAGCGCATAGTGTGGACGGAAATCCATTACTGACATCCGGACTCTCATAGCCGGAATGTAATGGACTCCTTAGTAGTAATATGTAATAGTTATAGGTATAGTCAATGATATTATAAGTAAAAAAGAGATATGTCACTAGCGCGCCGAAGATGAAGATCGTAAGAGCGGTCAATTGACCTGTATCTGCTCATAGTCACTCTGTTATTACAAGACAAAAGGCAGTGTTGTTGTTGACAGAAGTGCTTGAGATTTGACATACAACGTTAAAATGCCTTCGTGTATTAATGTAGTGTGATTGGTATAGTGAAACAAAAGATAAACGTGTGTGTGTTGTAGCTCTTTTTAGATCGGATTCGGATTTCTTAGATCGGAACAGATTTTTAGTTGATTTGTAAGGCCATGACGTATCTATAGTTTTTTAAACATCATTGGGTATAGTGAGTTCCGTTAAATAATATTTTCAGTGATTATTCTACGTCGTATGATAAAATTCAAAATAATTTATTCATATTAGGTAACACTGATACACTTATGTGATTTTTTTTTATTTCTACCACTCAATATACTTAAAGCTGTGTCTGTAACTAAGAGACAACATGCAGCCTAAATTAGTCACCCTAGAAGCGTGATGAAGGGAGTATGAGCAAATATACATTATTAGATCTCGTTTCGAAAATTTAACAGAATTTTAGGGATTCTTATTGTATAGTATATTATGTTTGAGTGTGCAGGTAATGATGGTATAATATGAAATGCTGAGGTGAAAAATTCAAGGTGTAAGAACTAAGATATTATAATATCTTTACGCACTGACAGTGAATGCAATAGCTCTAAGTTTCTCATGTGTGCACTTCTAAATCAGCTTTATCCAGTAGGTAGTTAATTAGTATAGTTTGCTAAGTAATTACCCAACTCATCCAATGTTTTAAAAGTTTTGGTTGCAGTATTGAAGATTGCGCTTACATTGCAAGGTTGGCCTGGATTCCAGGACGGATAATGAAATCTCGTTTATATCCTTTATTCAATATGTTGCCTGATTAAACTAAAGAACGTGGGCAGAACGAGCTTACTAGCAGCACGTATCTTATTCATGGGATATCACATATGTAATCATCCCATAAATCAATATAATGAAGCACGTATTAAAACCGAGATAAAATGAAAACTGTTAACGTCAATATGTATTCGAAATTTAAAAGTACCTAATCTGAAGTTGCAAAATAGTGTGCAACGAAAATTCATGCAAATGAGTTTGATATTTAGTTAGAATTCTTATCAGCATTGGTCAGTAGTAATTAGCATTTGCTAGTTAAAGTTGCTAATGACTTTCTAACTAATGATAAAATGAGCTATCTATATTCCTTGCACTTGTACTCGTATCATCTTTATTAATAAATACGTGAACTTTGTACCTTTTTTAAGTGTGAGATTTATTAATGGTGAAGTAGTTAACAACCCGTTTTCATGTAATATAATGGCGTACATGACAGACATAATCGTTATAATTAATCCAGCTAATATATATCTAAACGGAAGATTCTGCCTAAAGATTTCCTCAATTTTATTGGGTATCGACAAAATGATTTTTGGCTTGCTAGTTAGGAGTTTCCATTAAAACTCTATGAAAAGCGTTGTCCAATAATACTTTGTTCTTTGGTTGTAAAAATAACTTATTATAATATTATTTCGAGTTTTCTTTAGAACAGAGGTTTTACCCTAACTGAGACGAGTAGTGCAGGTTTTTTTTATTTTAACTTTAAAGGACATGAAACAATATTTATTTTGTATGTGAAAGTTTTATGAAAATAATAACATCTAATAAATCTGAAGTTGATCAATAAGACAAAAAATGGTTGTCTGTAAAGTCAGTTTACGGACGGTAGTTTAACGTGACAACGTCATGACAAAACATTGATGAACATGACAAAACAGTGCTCGAATATAATAATATTATCTCTGGAAATTAACTTATGATTAGAAACTTTTATCTTATTACTTATTTACTACAACGCCATCTAGAACTCCTGAACTATACTATTTTTTCAGCAAGTTCCTTTCTGACTTAATTGTGTATATAGTTTTGTTCATAGATGGCGCTTTCTCCATTGTTCGCTCGCTCACTGAACGCGACAGATGAGTCATGATTTTTCGTGCGTGCACCCGGCGTTCCGTTTATCACGTCAAAAAACTATAAAAATGGTTTGAGATAACATAATTAAAGTACCTTAAACGGTTTTTTGAGACTTTCATGTGTGCCTGCGTCATCAAATCAATGCGACACCAACACAGATTTGACATCAAATAGCTTTATGTCATTTGTCGAATTATAATTGTTTTGTTCATTGAACCACAAGTATTTAAGACTGTAATGATTTAGAATTAGAATAAACCAATATTATATTAATATCACTGTATGTAGGCACAACATTTTAGGGACATAACCGTCCGTATATAATATTAAAATGTTTAGAAGTTCTGTAAAAACAAACATACAAGTATAGAGTAAATCTAGGCAACAAATCCCAAAGGATTTAAGACAAGTTTGAGAAAGTGTATTATATCATTGTTACGAACATCCAAGATTATCTCAATTAGAGATTTTCGCTGAAGACAACTGAAAAATAATTATGTAGTTTAGCAGTCACTTATTGTTCTACGAATTTTGTCACGTCGGTGGAGATTTAGCGAGAAAATAAGAATAGGTGTGCAAGTTTTTATTTATGTGTACTTATATTCGCGTTCGCAGCAACAAATGACAGCATCGTAGTGACATTTCTGCGATATATCACATTTATTATGTCATAAATTTCTCCAGATGTTTCCTGGTTACCTAAAGTTTCCCATTTCAGCCGTGAAAAAAATATTTTGCTTTGCAAAATTACTCGTGAATGTTGAATTAATGTAGGAAATAAGGTTACCTACTCTTTCTCAGCTTAATGAAGTATAATAATATGAACGGTATGCAATGAAGGCTAATTAATGTCATGCATTGCCACTAATGATACAAATGGCATTAATGATCTAAGACTAACAAACTAAAATAGCTCTTCAACACACATTTTAAGCTTGATTCTAGAAGGACAGTAGTACCTACGTAACCAGGCACACTATTATACAAGAATGTATTCAATACTAAGTTAGATGGTACAGAGTCCACTGACATACATGATCATATGTACTTGTCAAGTTTGCAGTTCGACTTCCAGTTTGCATGAGATAGCTATATGGCCAGATAGCCATACCGTGGCCATACACCGTCAAGTTTACTAGATTAATTTGTTTTGCTGGTGGCACACAGAAACTACAATTTTCCAAATACGCGCCATGAAACTTTTGCCATAAGTCACTCATTCAACTGCCAACCGTACCTATATTAGTTGACTTGGTTACATAATTAGACAAAGACTATAGTCAAACCAGTCAGATCAGAAATCTTTAGAATTTAATTGAACTGATTTAGCTATCTTCAGTTTTATTACTCCAATGATAACGTTTTATTACCTTGATTGAATTAGTTTCGGTATCACATAATTTAAATGGAAGGCAATAAAGAAAACAAAACGTTTCTTTTTTAAGTAACTCAATTAGAAAGTCGTTTAAAAGTTTTTTTTTCTATTTTAATTAAACTTTAACGTGAATAAATTGGACTAGAGCTTTTTTGCGTAATTCAACGTTAAGTATTGTTAGGAAATGATGGTACTTAAGATGAATCTGAAGACTATTCAGCCCTTGAAAGCCTATTTGACCCTTCCTGTAAAGCAAGAAGTTTTGGCTTCAATTCTCGACTGGATTTGGTTCTTGGCCAAGGCCAAGATTTGTGCCTGATAAATGATTGTCATTGCCTTGTGCAGTTAATATCCTTTTATAAGATAACTAGCTGTTACTTATGATTATACTTATTATATTTATCCCCTATTTCACCCCCTTGGGGGTTGAATTTTGAAAAATCCTTCCTTAGTGGATGCCTACGTCACAAGAGGAATACGTGTGCGAATTTTCAAGTCTCTAGCCCTAAGGGTTTGGCCTGTGCGTTGGTCACTTTTGCCTTTTATATACAGAGAAGAGAGAAAATAACACACAGTCTTTGGTATTATTTTTAAAGAAAACCATCAAATGCTCAATCTAACATCTTTCTCCAGATTCCATCATCAGGTCAAACAAAACAAAAAAGGCAAATTCGTCTATAATGTTCTCCTTTGGTCAATTAGTCCATTCCTTTGGAGTTAGTAGAAAATATGAACGCCGTTTCGTCGAATCCGTAGCGAAGTGATCGACTGACTGTGAATTGACAAAAGATTCTCGTCGTGATGAAAAAATGACAAGTTCGTAAAATTTTAAAATTCAAATTCGCTTATTCATGTAGATATCACTTACGCACGTAATTTTTAATCTACCATCATTTAGGGAAGGTACATTGTCATGGAAGAAAAGAAATGGCTAAAGAAGGAGTAATGAAATAAACTGGCTAAGACTCAATCGGAATGGAAACTGTAGAAATAACAGTATTGTGGACTTTTTTTAATAGATTCTTGTTCATTATTGAATCTCATTAAATTTTTTCAACGCGTCTAATACAGATACATACTGTATACAGATGTTTATTATAAATAAATAAATAAATGAATGAATGAATAAATAAATAAATAAATAAATGCAACGGGTACTCACGATTCGTATTTTATACAATGATATTTAAAAACTATAGATACGTCATGCCCTTACAAATTAACCAAAAATCTGTTCCGAAAAGAGCTATAACACACACACACGTTTATCTTTTGTTTCACTACACCAATCACACTACAATAATACACGAAGGCATTTTAACGTTGTATGTCAAACCTCAAGCACTTCTGACAACTACAAAACTGCCTATTGTCTTGTAATAACAGAGCGACTACGAGCAGACAGAGGTCGATTGCCCGTTCTTACGATCTTCATCTTCGGCGCGCTAATGAAATATCTATCTCTTTTTTCGGTATAATATCATTAATTTTATAGTACCGATATTTCAACCCAGTTACATGGAACGCGGTCACGGTGAGACTCGGGAATAAGCTTACAAAAGTGAAAGAATTATCAAAATATCTTTATAAATGGAAAAGTCAAGGGTGTTGGAAATTACGCTCTCAAGTATAATTTGTGACGTCACAGACGTGTCTGACGCGGCTAGTATTAAAAACACCTTCTTTTTGCATTTTATTTGAATAAAATAAATCCATCACAGCCACAGACATTTACTATCTATGTCTGTGATCACAGCGTATACTTTATCAGTTCGATGCAAATTATCTCTCAGCCATTTATTGTTTTTTCAATATTTTTCGGTGAATTTCAATTTCATGTTAAATATAGTATTTTCATCATCATGCCGCTTCTCTTCGATTTGGATGCCCTCGAGGCAATTTGCATAATGAGTTTGAATTTCTATTCTCTGCCTAGGTGTGTTCTTGTTTTTGTAGATTTTCAATGGCACCCGCGAGCGACAATTCATTGCGAATTTTATCGTAATGGAAATAAAGGTATATTTTTTTAAATTAAAAAACTAGAAAGAAAAGACAAGTACAGTTTATAATGTTTTTAAAAGTAATACTGAACAACTACGCCATATAAGTAATTATTCAACCAATCATATCTTGTTTAATTTTTCCAATGATATTATAAGTAAAAAAGAGGTGGATATGTCACTAGCGCGCCGAAGATGAAGATCGTAAAAGCAGTCAATTGACCTCGTCTGCTCGTAATCGCTCTGTAAATACAAGATGATAGGCACGCTTTTGTTGGTGTCAGAAGTGCTTGAAATTTGACATACAATATTATGATAAAAGGACTTCATATATTAATGTAGTATGATTGGTGTAGTGAAACAAAAGATAAACGTGTGTGTGTGTGTAGCTCTTTTCGGAACAGATTTTTGGTTGATTTGTAAGGGCATGACGTATCTATATTTTTTTTAATATCATTAGATTTTTCCCAAGTAGTCCTATAATATTTAAATGGGTCCCTTACGTCGTACAGTCGGGTAATTACGAAAAAACAGGGCAAGTGTCAGACCACGCACAATGTAGGATTCCGAAGTAATAAGTTTATCGACTATTACTCATTAACTTCTTAGCGAAGGCGAATATAGTAAAAAAATATAATATAGCCTATGTATATAATATTATAACCTATCTTAGAGAATTTTTTCATTTGTCCAACTCCAATAGTTTAGCCAGCAGGGGGGGGGACCAAATATTTCGTAAACGAACCCCTACATCCAGAAATGGCCTCTTGAGAAAAGATGTTTTCAATGATACCCCATAGAACGAAGAAAATTTCATCTTCACGTTACCTGTAGGGGAGGTACCCTGAAAAAAAATTATTTCAATATTTTATTCTATGATTTTCGAGTTTTAATAAATATGTACATATAACCATGCCAAATTACACCTTTATAAAGGGTCTCGGCGCTATGCCTCTGGTAAGCGGACGGACGGATGAATGGACAGATGGACGGACGGACGGACGAACGGACATGACGTAACTA
Source organism: Thymelicus lineola (assembly GCA_963932265.1). Lineage (NCBI taxonomy): Eukaryota > Metazoa > Arthropoda > Insecta > Lepidoptera > Hesperiidae > Thymelicus > Thymelicus lineola. The sequence continues at coordinate 3,760,462 of OZ010693.1, read as the reverse complement.
TAAGGGTTCCGATTAACTTCAGAACCCTAAAAAAGGTTCTGCTATAATTCTTATGTCAATAGTTTTTTATGAAATAAAAGTCCTTCGTATTTTTTATGAATAGCATTTTTATGTGATTGTGAATGAATGAATGTGAGTGAATGAATATGAGTGAATATGTGAAAACAAAGCTGTGGCCGAGGACATAATAAGTGCCTTTTTGAATTCAACACAACCAAGAAACATTTCGCCTCGTAAAATAATATATTATACAATACATTAATAAATAAAAGGACTTCTTATTACAACATCAAAAGTTTAATTTAAAATTTATTCAGTGCAAATAAACCTACCTATTCTGCCGAGAATTACTTAAGACGGCCGCGTTTGATTAAAAATCATCGTTTCGTTAAAAGATAATTTCGTACCAGTCGGTGTTTTATGAAACATCAGAAATCTCGGAGAAATTTTAATGTGCTAGCAATATGCTGAGCAATAATAATACAGTTCCTCCAAGCTGAGTGTTATGACCTCCTTACTTACTATTAATGTATACAAGAAGAAAACATTGTACCTATGTCATCTGTCATTTTTATGTTCTATGTAAATTCTACTACCTTTGTATCATAGCATAATTTTTAGCAAAATAAAGCCAACTTCTATTGGTATTGTCGTATATCTTATATCAATTTATTTTGCTAAATATTTTTCAAAAATGTCACAAGATCGGCCGAAATACTCAGAGTCGCCAAACTCAAATATATCACGGTATTTGCGTCCGGAGCGTTTTGAGGTCGAGCCTTCGATTTCGGGGTCGGACTTAAAATGGTTGCATTGGCGATTTACTTTCGAAAACTTCATTACTGAAGAGGCTGCAAACGCTACAGAAGCAGTTAAGTACAAACTCTTAGTAAATCATATTTCGCCGACAATATTTCATTACATACGAACGTGTTCTACATACACCGACGCCATCGCAGTACTGGAAAATACGTACGAAAAAAAGAGGAATATTAGTCTAGCCAGACATCAATTGACTATTAGAAAACAACAATCTGGCGAATCTGTTTCAGAATATTCAAGAGCTCTTACGTTACTTGCGCAGGACTGTCATTACAATGCAGTAACTGCTGAAGAACATCAATCTGAAACGATTCGTGGGGTGCTAATAGCAGGGCTGTCGTCTAGTAAAATAAGAGAGCGTTTATTAGAAAAGTCCACAATGACACTAGATGAAACCTTAAATCTAGCTATTTCTCTTGAAAGTGCAGAAAACACTTCTCAGTTAATTGGATCCAACACCAGCCCGGTTTTTGTCAATACAATAACAGAACCAGTAATACAGGAGCAAGCGCATCAACAAAATTTAGCTACTACCAGTACCCAAAATAATTATCGAAAATGTTACTTCTGCGGTGGTAATGTACATCAAAGATTCAAATGTCCGGCTTATAAAACAGAGTGTCAACTATGCTCAAAAAAAGGACATTTCGCCAAAGTTTGCCGCAGTAGTGGTCAAACCCTGCATAATAGGAGCGCAGCTCTTACTACTGAACTTGAACATCAATCTCAATTATCAAGCATATCGGCTGCAGCACCTTCAAGCCTACGTAAGGCTACTATACCTATCACAGTCAACGACTATCGAGCAGATGCTTTAGTCGACACAGGTAGCTCCATTAGTTTTATTGATAACAACTTTGCTCTAACAATGAAACTGAAAAAGAAACCATGCCGACAAGCCGTAACACTTGCATCACTCAATCATGTTTCGTATATCGATGGAGTATGTTTCGCTACGATACAAATTAATCATCATGTATACAAACAACAGCCATTACTCGTCGTAAACGATCTGTGTGCAGATATTATCATTGGCCATGACATTTTAAGAAATCATTCATCTTTAGAACTTCAGCTTGGAGGTAACAAGGAGCCATTAAAAATATGCAATCTATTAGAAGCTTCAGTTCCGCCAGCAACTCTTTTTAGTAATTTGTCGCCTACTCTTAAGCCGATAGCAATACGCTCCCGACGACACTCAGAGGAAGATCAGGCTTTCATATCTAATGAAATTACTAATCTTTTAAAGGATAAAATAATAGAGCCCAGTGTTTCACCATGGCGAGCTCAAGTTTTGATTGTTGGAGGAGGAAGTCACAAAAAGCGCTTGGTAATTGACTATTCGCAGACTATTAATCGGTACACTGAATTAGATGCATATCCCTTACCTAGTATCGATTTCATTGTTTCGCAAGTAGCTAAATACAACTATTTTAGTCAAATTGATCTTAAAAGCGCCTACCATCAGGTTCCGATTCTTCCTAAACAGAAAATCTATACAGCATTTGAAGCATGTGGCAATCTTTATCAATTTACCCGTATACCTTTTGGAGTAACAAATGGCGTCGCTGCATTCCAAAGAACTCTCCATTATCTAATAAAAACTGAAAATTTAAAAGGAACTTTTGCTTATTTAGACGATGTCACTATCTGTGGAAAAAATAAAGATGATCACGACGAAAATTTACGGAGATTCATGGAAGCTGCAGGAAAATACAATCTTACTATGAATGAGAAAAAATGTACTTTTGGAACTGAATGTATTAATATGCTAGGGTATACGATTCATAAGAATACAATTAGGCCAGATAAATCTCGTTTAGAACCATTATTAAATTTACCAATTCCTACGGATGCTGGCACTTTAAAAAGAACCCTTGGTTTATTCGCACACTACTCAAAATGGATAAATAATTTTTCTGCTAAAATAAGACCGTTAATGGAAAGCACTTTCCCGCTTACACAAGATGCCATTGAAAGTTTTAATAAACTAAAAACTGACGTGGCTAAATCAACTTTAGCAGCCATTGATGACAAACATATCCTCGTCGTTGAAACAGATGCTTCTGAATACGCTATAGCTGCAACTCTTTCACAAAACGGTAGACCTGTGGCTTTCTTTTCTCGCTCACTTAATGATTCCGAAAGCAGGCAATCTTCTATAGAAAAAGAGGCTAGTGCTATAGTGGAAGCCCTACGCAAATGGCGTCACTACTTGATTGCAAGACACTTTAAGCTTATTACGGACCAACAGTCTGTTTCATTTATGTTTAACCAAACACACTCAAGCAAAATAAAAAACGAGAAAATAGAACGTTGGCGTCTTGAACTATCCTGTTATCGATTTGACATAATATACAGACCTGGGAAACAAAACTTAGCCGCTGATGCTCTATCTCGCATATGTGCTCATATCAACGCTTCTGCTGGGAAATTATCAGAATTACACAATTCTTTGTGCCATCCGGGTGTCACTAGGATGGTACATTGGATAAGAACAAAGAACTTACCATACTCTGTTAAAGACGTTAAGAAAATGATAGCCATGTGCCCAGTTTGCGCTGAAATAAAACCAAGATACGTTAAGAACGAAGCAAACCTTATCAAGGCTATGGCGCCTTTTGAAAGACTCAATCTTGATTTCAAAGGCCCTATCCCGTCTAATACTGAAAATTGTTATATTCTTACCATAATAGACGAATACAGCCGATTCCCGTTTGCTTTTCCATGCAAAGATATGACCTCCGGAACTGTAATCAAATGTCTCAAAGAAGTATTCTATTTATTTGGTATGCCAGCATATATTCACTCCGATAGAGGAACGTCCTTTTTGTCTAATGAATTAAGAGAATTTCTTACAAATTTGGGAATAGCCTGTAGTCGAACTACTCCTTATAACCCAAGAGGTAACGGGTTAGTGGAACGGCTTAATGGGACATTGTGGAGGACGATTCAGCTGTACCTTCGTTCCAAGAATTTAGAAATATCAAATTGGGAATCAGCTATTCCTGTAGCACTTCATTCTATAAGATCCTTACTCTGTACTGGAACAAATACGACTCCACATGAAAGAATCTTTAATCATCCGAGACGCTCAGTAAATGGACAATCGATGCCGACTTTTTTACTTTCTCCAGGACCAGTTCTAATGAAGAAAAACGTTAGAAGTTCTAAATATGATCCGGCTATTGAGGAAGTCGAACTTCTGCAAAGCAACCCTGACTACTCCTTTGTAAGACTGAATGATGGACGAGAGGCGACAGTCTCGAACAGGTCTTTGGCACCTTTACCCGTCTCCGAAACTGAATCCGATGATGAATACTTGTCCCCAGATACAGAGGAAGACCCATCTCCTAGTCCAGAGACTGAACATGTTGAAAATACACGTCGTTCGGCTAGAGAAAGAAGACCCCCAGTTTATTTACAAGACTACGTAACTTAAATGGCACAGGGTGAATGTTATGACCTCCTTACTTACTATTAATGTATACAAGAAGAAAACATTGTACCTATGTCATCTGTCATTTTTATGTTCTATGTAAATTCTACTACCTTTGTATCATAGCATAATTTTTAGCAAAATAAAGCCAACTTCTATTGGTATTGTCGTATATCTTATATCACTGAGTGAATTCAAATGTATGAGTAAAGGATTCCTTATCCGTAGTCTATTAGCCTGACTGAGCTGCGGCGGCTAATTAGCTTCAGTGAGATAGAGATTAAGAAGTTGAGTACATTCGTACGTGAGCCAATCCGAATTGGGACAGAGAGATTCTGACGGATAATATGATTAGAATGATTTGACCAAAGTATTCACAATTTGTTGAGACCAGATACTTGCAGTGCTGTTAAAAGTATCCACCATAGCACCTCATTTAATTCTGTTGGTATCTACTAATGCAAGATGGTAAAGTATTTTACCCGCCTGGTTTTTACAGCTGGGTGTTGTATTTTTACTGATTTTTTTAAGTCTTTTTGTAATAGTATGGGAGAACCATAAATAGCATGGTATTTTGTCTATGCGTCTGTTATTTGACTCTTTTTCTTTATTTCTTACCTGAGTCTCCATAACATGGATTCGTACCCTAAAAGATTATTTACTTTTACCCAAAACCAAATCGCGAATATCACGGCTAGATTGGACCCGAGTTAGGTTTCTGAGAACTAATAAATTACGCCAGTCAGGACCTCAATCAGATCTTACGGTGTACATTGCAATATTACTATCTCTATGGACCAAAATTTGATGTTTTGGTCCTCAAGTATACGGGAGTTTGAAGATAAAGTTTGGACCCTTCCTAGTTTCGTCATGATTGATTGGAAGCAATTACTAAATGGAAGTTTATTTGGGAGTTTACAGCCAAGTGGATTTAAGCGTTTGGTGAATTTTTGTACGCTAAATACGTTAAAAAAATATGAATACACTTAATTTTGTAGTTTCCGAGCAGTGTTGGAATTAAAATTATTGGAATGTAATTTTGGATCATAAACTAATGTTTTAATATTGAAATTTAGATATTAAAATGACTGGTATAAAATTAAAAATTAAAACAAAACCCGCCTGCTATCAAAAAAGCAATTATACTATACCTTTTTAAAATCCTTGTCGTGAGCTTTTTAATTTGATATCCATATGCATTATTCGATTTATTTTTATTTTTTTGATACTTCAAACAATGGCATCTCACAGCCACCATATTCGTTTTTTAATAACACTTTTGTTATCAAGACGAATTTAAAGATATTTTAATTATACATATAAATCCATTCAGCGGTTTGGAAGATATGAGGTAATAAAGAATATTACATACATTCTCGTAGATACATACAACATACGCACGAAAAACATAACATTTTCTGGCAGTCAGGTAAAAAATAAGTTTAATGAGGATAAAAACGTAAGTATAATATATAAAGGGAAATTTTAAAATACTTTCAAAGCAATTTAACGATTACTTAATTGATAGCGATAACGGTTTGTTTAAGCGCATGTTTATATTTGTCTGTATGTACAAAATCTGAACGCGTATCAATGAAGTAATAATAATAAAACATGAGAGGTGTCAAGGGACACCCGGATGGAACGAAGTTCCTTTCGATTTAAGTATTGTTGAATCACGCTAGTAGCGCCATCTCTGTAAAACTCTCTGAATCACTACAAAAAAAGTGTCGTCATTCGTAAGAATCAAAAAGTGTCGTATTTTTCCGTCTAGCCCCCTTTCACAACGCGCGATAAGGAACTTCGTTCCAATAATACGTAGTATATTCGTTCACTGGTGTTAACATCGTGCAGCGTACATCACTTCGGGATGAAGCAATCTGTCTCTTGATTGGCTTTTCTACTATAGCTTGTATATACGAGTACAACTTCGTTATACAAACTAAAGAGATAAGATACTTACAAAGCAGAGTCAGTGCCAGGTTTCTGAATAACACTCTTTCTAATTTAAGAGCAGAAACAAATGACAGCGTGGACATAATTTATTATTGTAATCCTGCGCACCGATTACAAGGGTCACCCCACGGTAACGTTTTTACGCAGTAAAAACGGACCCAAGTAGGGTTGACAAAACATGTTTCTACTTCTCTACTCAAATATTGTTCTTTTTGTTGTCTTTACAATATGTAAATATTTGAATTACTTGCGACCCCTATAGTCCGGGTCTTGTAAGTGATTTATTACCTTTTTAGGATGATTGTTGGAAAAACATTACACTAGCATGAGGGATTGTGAAAACTCTCTAAATATTATAGGTACATACATATGAAACTATACATAATTATAATTCATTCAGAGATAACTTTTCAAATACGATTTCGTTGAATTCGGGTATTTTTTTTAGTAAATTCCAGATTTTTACATGAAATTTAAATGAAACGACGTGAAATGAAAGAGATAAGATAAAAATACTTACTAGTACCTATATAGACAAACTCGATGGCAAAACCTTATCATCATACTTGAGTACCTACTGTACTCACATGAAACTACATGGCATAAAGATACTTATTACATTTTTTGTCGTTTATAAGTACTTACAATAGGAATTATTTTTCTTGAATGCCTACCTTATTTTGTGATATTTTGAATGCCTATGCAATGATAATATACCTAAAAGAATATAACATAATATATGTACCCATTTAGGCACAAAAATATTACACTACCTAAGACACTTAATGAATACTTCAGAAAATTGCTTATGATAAGACCTAAGACCACCTATTGTGCGAGAGATAGAAAATCTTATTTAAATTTCATCTCGCATATTATCTTGGGTGTTTAATAGTTAGTATAATAATATATAGTATAATATGACTTGAAATAACGTTCATATGATATAATTTTCATATGCTATAAAAACAAATAACCTAATTTCATGTGATGTAACGTTTACTTCATTTAATGTTATATTTTATTTTTTTTTGTTTATGAAAATAGCCGGCAAGCGAGCTGACGATCCACCTGATGGTAAGTGGCTATCGCCGCCCATGGACATCAGCAACACCTAAGGCATCACTGATGCGTTGCCAGCAAAGGCAGCCCTATGCCCAGTTGACGGTCGACGTTTTAATTTTTTGTCATTTTCTACGTCGAGCGTGTATTACTGTAATAATCACGTTTCGCGTAGGTTTTGTTTGGATTTTCTAGACTCTTAACCCTTTTTAGGTACGCTCATAAAAATCAGAAATGTGTGCCTGTACTTAATTGAATTTTCCAGATACTGCTATTTTACGCCTACCCGAGTTATGTAAATTAATTCTTTGTAATGTTTTTTTCTTCATACATTTCAATCTATAACTCTTAATTTTAATTATATTGCTGAAATTATTATGCAAAATTATGCACGACTTGTCTATCCTAAAGCTATCAACCAAAAGAAAACTAAAACAACAATCAGTCAAGTGTAAGTTATTAATATAATAAAAGTTTTGTATATTAATGAAAAACAAGAAAGAAGTCCAATATTTCACTGTTGCTATTAAGAATGAACCATTACGAGTGTGTAATGGACCATTAATTTTCAAATCCTTTCATTTATCTTATAACAACAAATCAAGAGTGCTTGATAGATATTATCGATAATAATTATTAGGGTTGAAGAGTGATTAAAGGGTCTATGGGAAATGTTTATGGGCCCGTATTAATAAACCGATCTTAAGGTCTGTGCGATCTCAAGATTCAAGATCTCAAGAAAGAAAGAAAGAAAAAAATTTCATTTCAAAAAATCAAACTACAAAATGAAAAAATAAATAATAGTTAAATAACGTGTTTTTTTAACTATTATTTATTAAATATGATTATCATGTACTAGCGCTCTGTTCGCGGCTTTGCCCGCATTTTTGCGGGATAAGTATAATTAGTATTCTATATGTTATTCCAGATGTCCATGGTCTATCTGCTTGCTGAATTTCATGAAAATCCGTTCAGTAGTTTTTGCGTGAAACATCCTTACAAACTTTCAGATTTATAATATTAGCACGATTAAGTAGACTTTTTCTCTTTAAACGCTATAATCTCAGCATCTATTGTACATATTTTAATGCGATTTTCATGCGACATTTAAAAAACTTTAAAAAAATATGAAAACAGGTCAGATTAGTATATCCAACACCTTCTTCGAAAACAGACTCTCGTCGTCCCTTCCGCAACTTTGACAACATTTTTCCTTTGTGAACTAATATAAAATCGCACAATGCGCTCTGTGAAACTTACTTTTGACTTCCACTGTCGTAGCATTTGGTATTCTCTTTCAGCTTGTATGCTCGTACGCTCGAAACGCTAGTGTGAACATAATCTAACACTTTCAAAGTTTTATAATAATGTCTCTTGGGATTCAATCGAAGTGAAAAGTCTCTTTTTGTGTTGAGATTAAAAACTCTACGGTGATTTTGATAAAACCGATTTAACGAGCAGTACAGTAGACTGCTATTAAGCAAAGTGGTGGTAAAGAAATTCTAATACGTAAAATGCCGACAAACGATCCCTAATTTCGCTCCATCATGCTTAACGTGTAATTAAGCTAATGTGAAATTGGGGTAGTAGGAGATTTGGAAACATAATTACAATTTAAAAGTTTTTCAACAAAAACTGTTCGTGTCATTTTGTCGATTAAAATAGTAAATGATGTAGGTTAAGGTAACATTTTATACATTATGTCGATACTCAAGATCATAAATGTGATGGGTCATTCATTATCTTCAGTCTCACAGTTCTGTTTAACCCCTTTGCAGTAATTTGCAATATAAATATTCCATTCGCTCGTACCAAGACTATTTTCAATTACCGACGACTCGCGTTATCTATATTCCTTGCGAATCCATCCCCGCTTCGACCTCAATATTACGCTTATTTCCGGGGCCCATTGTGGTAAGGCATCTCTCATTTCCACATTTCTATGCTCTTTCATCTCAGAAACAAATTGATTTAATGTTCAGCCTGCAATTTTATACGCCATCAGTTTTCCTCACGCTTTTGTATTTAAGTCGTTGTGCTTTAGCTTTTAAAGTAACATTTATGGATCTCCTTATAAAGTTTTACGAACTTTCCAATACATAATTAAATCAAGTTATACCTAAAAAGTCATGAATTGCCATCGCTTCGGTCCCGGTTGTTACAGTAAGATAATAGTCGTTAAGCCATGTCAGAGGGGCTCGGGCGGCATGAAAAAGTTTGACACTTGGATTAGTCACTAACCCCTCCACCAATCCGCATTGGAGCAGCGTGGTGGGATATGCTCTAGAGCCCTCCTCAAGGGGAGAGACCCGTATTAAGTAGTAAGCCAAGCCAGCCCTAAAAAGTCACTTCGTAAAAATTTTTAATCTAGCGCACATTCATACACGTGGTGCATGTCTATGAGGGAATTTTTAGAGAATAGGGGAAGGAATAAAATGAAAGATTCTTCAGTACAATGTCTAGGAAAGGCGCAATATCGCAGGCTTCGCAAAGAATGTAGACTGAAAAGGCTGTTACTGAGAGGACTTATTTTATGTCTATTTGAAACAGTCTTGAGAACTTAAAGAAAGGATTATCAACTATGCCAGGTATTTTCCTACAATAAAAGATTTATACCGTTGAAGTTTTGAGGGAAAATATTATGTTCTTACCAATACTGCCAGATCGCAGTATCAGAGAGCCAGAAATAATGCGGGCTTCCTTTTTTTCTTTATCTATTAGTTAACCAACGATTTGTACATTCAAAAATATAATACAATTTATAGCATTACTATGGTACACATCACTTGCTAAAAATAAAGACAAGTTCCTACATAAATTACAAGATTTTTCTATGAGGCTATGAACAAAAGGAAATTCTAAGATAAAAAAAATATAAACATAGGTTACAGAAAAAATAACAGGCTTGTCTACTCTTTTGTCGGTAATTTGCATAAAAAGGGCCACATGCAAAAAACTGATGAAGAAATGAAAAAAACTCTTTCAAAAAACTTTAACCTACTTTAAAAAGTAAAAAAAATACAAACAGGTTCTTCGCTTTCTTCGTACTAGCTTGGTTTCGGCACTGAACCTAGGAATTTCAATGAATTCGTTATCCTAATTTACCATTAACAAGCAGGTTTGAAAGACGTTGTTTTGAATTAATTAATAGATGAATGAAGCCCCTTACAATCCTTACGTATAACATCAGTTATTTAAGTTCTGGCCACTATGGTGTGTTTGCAATGCTTTTAGGCATTCCTCCCTCAATAAACGCTTCTATTTTTAGAACACATACTTCATTTCTATACGTATCATTTCAATACTAAACTTTCCTTTGAACGTAATACTTACTTTCCATTATTTCAATAAAGTATATCGACTATAAAATATGAATTAGAAAAAGACTCCACTATAAAACTTAACTAAGTAGACCGAATTGTTTTTTTTATTTTTTATAACCTTTGATTTATCTGTGAAAATATGTAAAAATAAGTTTCCTGTGAGCAGGGGTATTGCTATTATTTAAATTTATGTGTTTCCAAAATTATATGTATGTTTTGAACCGACTTTAAAAACAAGGAGGAGATTCTCTATTCGACTGTTTTTTTATGTGTTACATCATAGCTTTTTACTGGGTCTACCGTTGTCGATATATTGAAGTCGGTTTTTTTGTTAATATTAAAAAATTGTTATATTTACTATCTATACTATAATAAAACTCAAAGTGTCTGTTTGTCTATCCGGGCATCACATAAAAACCCTTGAACGGATTTCGATGAAAATTAGTAAAGTTTTTATTGATACTCTGGGTCATATTTTAGACAAATTTTCATCCCGGAACATTAAAAGGTTTCCCGGGAAAACAGGATAAAAGTTGGAATAAGTTAAAACAAATTTCAGTATGCAAAGCTGCAGGCATCAGCTAGTTGTACAGTATTATCAAAGATTTTTAACATTAGAATTTGTATGGCCTGGATGTGCAAATTTAATGTTTTTCTTTGACGATCACCCTAACAACTTTCGACTAAATTCGTTGGTGAACTTTGTCAATTATTTTTCATTGAAACAAGTCTTTAGTCTCATAAATTTATTTCCCAAAGTTCGTAATTTTCACCATTTAAACTTTACGCAATATAACAATACTGTTCATTGTACTTCAGAATAATTGATGGATAATAATGTTTTCAACATTGACGAAACAAATAACGGCTTCAAACACAGCGATATTTCTTAATACCCCAATTTTTCCCAAATTGGGTTCATTAAAAATTTAAATAAAAATTAACTTGATTTTTAATTGCTAGATTTATTTAGGTTATCTAATTATCAGAATAATGGAACTGTAGCTATAATAACTAAATCGAACGAAATAAAAAAAAAATTTGGTAAGGCTTTTTTTATTTCCAACTAATTTATATTTCAATGTAACGATTAAAATGTTCAAATTGTAATATTAAAGTACAATTTTTAATGATCTTAAGATAAATAATAATTTTGAATAAGGTTTGGTGGTAGATAATTGAAAGAGTGCAAAAATCCTAAACCAATGTTGTAATATGAATGTAGGCCTTCTGCCCACGGCGCACTATATGGAAGTTGAGACTTTTTCATGCCATAAATCACTTTTTCAAAATCATCGAGGGGGTCATGTATTGTACCCTAGATAATAGCTAAGGAATTACTTTACACTATTCAACTTGATTTACATTTATATTTGCTACCATTTTATAGTAAAGCGAATCTAAATACGCTAAACAAAAAATGATTTTAAAATACTTTTAAATTTGTGATTTTTCAGTTTGAATTTGCAGTGACATAGCAATGATAACTATTTTAATATTATACCATTTCGGTAAGCTGAAAGTACGTACTTTTAGACTTAGTACAAAAAAAAACTTAATTTGTACCTACTAGAGACGAATATCTTGTGACAGGTAGTATTTCTTCATTTCGAATTTTCGATTAGAGTTTTGGCAGTTGCCGAAGCTTGCCGAAGTTCTAATAAAAGTGTTATTATATTGGAAATTTAGTAATATTTCAATAAATGAAAAAAAAAGTTGCGAATTTAATGCGAAACGTACTCAAATTTTGTAAGACGTGAAATTATTAAAGTTGGTCAAAAGTCCGCAAAAAAGCGCATATAAATTTCTGGTGTAATAACTATGTAAACTATATAAATATTATACCATTTCAGAAAGCTGAACATATGTACTTTTAGATAAGGTACATAAAAAAGTTCTTTGTTCATAAATGTACCTACTACAGCCGAATACTTCAAGACATGTAGTAATTCACGATTTCAAATTTTTAATTAGACTTTTGACAGTTGCCGAAGCTTGCCGAAGTTCTGTTATTAGTGTCATTTTGTAGGAAATTTAATAGTATTTTTATAAATGTAAACAAAATTTGCGGTTTTAGTGCGCAACGTACCCTAACTTTGTAAGACGTGAAACGATTACAGTTGGTCAAAAGTTAGCAATAAAGCACAAATAAATTTCTGGTGTAATAACTATGTAAACTATATAAATATTATACCATTTTAGAAAGCTGAACATATGTTCTTTTAGATAAAGTACATAAAAAATTACTTTATTCATAAATGTACCTACTACAGACGAATACCTCAAGACATTTAGTAATTGACGATTTCTAATTTTTAATTAAAGTTTTGATAGTTGCCGAAGCTTGCCGAAGTTCTATTATAAGTATTATTATATTGAAAATTTAGTAATATTTCAATAAATGAAAAAAAAAGTTGCGGATTTAATGCGAAACGTACTCTAATTTTGTAAGACGTGAAATGATTAAAGTTGGTCAAAAGTTAGCAATAAAGCGCAAAAAAATTTCTGGTGTAATAACTATGTAAATTATATAAAATTATACCATTTCAGAAAGCTGAACATATGCACTTTTAGATAAGATACATAAAAAAGTACTTTATTCATAAATGTACCTACTGCAGACGAATATCTCAAGACATGTAGTAATTCACAATTTCTATTTTTTATTTAGAGTTTTGACAGTTGCAGAAGCTCGCCGAAGTTCTGTTATTAGTGTTGTTTTGTAGGAAATTTAATAATAATTAAATTAAATAAATACATATTTTTTAATAATTGTTTAAAGTATTAGTTTAAAGTTTAAAGTTAGTTTACTTAGTTTAAAGTTTATTTTGCAAGTAGATAGAAAAATTGGTATTAAGCAAACAAGTATGTTTGCTAAATGTAAACACGAAAATGTTCTGGATACGACTAAAAATGTTTAGCAAAACAAGCTGCCCCGCGCTTCAGATGGCAAATTCATTACACGTAGGATTTTACGAGCCAAAGTCAGCTTAAGGACGATCGTCTTTCGTGCACAGTTAAATAATAATAAGGGGTAATTACTTAACTAGATTACGAAAGCTTTTAAGTCGCCAAAGGTCGCCATTAACGCTCATGTGATTATAATCATGTCATGATAGCAGGCAGTCCTAGTTAACCTTCTTAAGCGCCTCAAAATTGCTCACGTTAACTGTCTTTGGGTTACAGTAAAGGGTTTTATATAATTTTGTGTATATATATTTAAAGGTAAATAAATCTGGTGGATTTTCATCTTTATGTTATATAATTATAGCACTCGTTGATAGACTAAGCGAAGGTTAACAAAAAGTTTCCTTAGATAGCATCTAAATCCATATTTTTTAAGTATAACTTTTGAACAGGCAAAATAACAAAATATTCATGTAATAATATTTTTTAATAATTTGGAGATTGTCATTCAAATAAGCTTGGAAATAAATGTACCTATACCTATCACTACCTACTACTTTACATATATACAGATATATTCTGTAATTCCTAGATTAATATATTTTTCGTTTTTGTTTTAGACAAAGACATTATTGAATATTAGAAAATAATTTTCTTATACACGCGAAGTCATTTATTTATATTAAAATTACAAAAAACTTATTCTTTGTCTAATAAAAATGTCATCTACGCTAACTACTTCAAAACTATTCCGATCAATATCTACGAGTATACACCAAGAAATTCCGTTGCTTAGCAATTCGAATTAGAATTGACATAATAATTATGTATTTGCCTCGGAATCGACTACAGCGAATATTCGTTCGAACACGAAGGCATTCACAATGCCTTCCCAATCATTGTGAAATAGTATTTTTACTTGAAACTAATGAAATCATATTGGCTAGAATCCACTATTTCACTGACAGCGTTACATAATTATGGACTACATTTCCAAGACTCTTATGAACTTTTTGTCATGCAACGGTCAATCATCCGACCAGTGACCGCGCTTATGAATGTTTCGTTCTTTTCTTTTTATGTTCATATTAATGACTCTCGAATTTTTATAAACATTTATCAAGTCGAATAAAATGCATATGGAGCCCAACATTTATCACAATCCATTTTAAAGGCGACAGTTTCGGAGCCTTTAAATTGATTTCCGTGCAGAAATAACTGATTTAAAATAGGTCCCAAATGGCTTTTAAATCGAACGCTCCACATTCCAAAAGCTTTCTGCACTTACTGCACTAAATCTGTTCTGAAGTGGGATTTACATTTTAATGCTTAGTTTCAGGCTAAAAATCTTTTTTGTCACGTCTATTCGAAAAGAGTTTATTCTCGTAAACAGGTATTAAAATAGCGTACGCCACGCAAGAAGTTTTCTTTAGCGTTTTAGAACGTTTTAGAATGATTACATTTAGAAATTTTCGCAAACATCCCGCAGCACTTGCGCGAATAATGGCGTTCCGGAAACTTTAACTTGTAACTTTGGGAAAAGCGCGATTGGGGAAGTACATTAATATTGACAGACGTTGATTTTGCTGTGCATATATTACATGTAAGTCATGTATTACATTAACATAAAAAGTTTTTTTTAAGTAATGATTTAATTTGTTAATTTCTTGCTTGAAATTAACTCTCAGCATTTGATATTAAGGATATTTACAAGTTATATTTCAATAAGATCTAAAGATATACAAGAACATTTAACTTTGGAACTTCAAATTGGCCTCTTGTAAAGTAAAATTATGCATAATATCCAACTTTGTTTAATCATATTAGTGTGTCGAAATGCTCGGAACCAAAAACTTAGAGCTCTGATAAACAGACATTTTAGTATACAAGTTCAAGTTTTTTACATGAGGATGCGTTTTCTGGAATATGCTATGCAAGGAATCGCGGATAAGTTTGTTCTAAGTTTAGAAGTATTGGAGTCCTATAAAGCAGCGAAAATCAATATTTTAATTCGTGACGACTGACGAGTGGAATAAAAAAATGTATGTGTACTTATGTAAGTACATAAGTATTATAGAAGTGAAAATTCTTTAGCGTTTATCACAAATTGCTTAAACTTTAAGTTGAAGACGAGATTAGCGGAGACAAACAAATAGACAGACAGACAAAAAATTTAAAAACTCATTTTTCGGTGTAGGTATCATGAAAGTAACGATTTGTAACCTGAAAAAATAATTTATTTCGAAATCACAGACAGACTTTTTTATATATTATTTGTATAGATGAGTTTTTTAACGTATTTAATTAGGTTCAATATAATTGTATAATAATCTGTCTATATTGAATTCAGTACAAATAACAACTGAATGATGTATGCGGGCAATTTCACTCATAATGGACAACTTATAATTCTCACTGGAGACTTACCGCATTCTGCTAATTTACAGCTATCTAGCACTAAGAGTCTATGCGCTGTGCTGCTGACGGACTGACGTATGGACGGACATGATAAAACTATAAGGGTTTCATGTTATCTACGGCACCCTAAAAACTAATGTGGTTTGACAGTGTGCAATTCGCCTTAAACTTGAACCAATTCATTCCACCGTCTCGCTGGAAATAAATTAATTTTAGTTATCGCGTCAGAGATTCCCGTTTATTTGTTCCGCCTCGGATTTCATATTAATTATTACAAAGGTATAATTTTCCGTCATCAAAGGCATTTGTATCACTCGTTTTCAAAAGAGAAGGTGCGTATTTGAATTTGAATTGATGCTTTATAAAACAAAACAACAATAGAAAGTACTTAGTTCCGTTGCCCAATTTGATCATTGAATTTCTGTTAAATAAGTATTCAGTTCGATGTATCAAGATTTACCATTACGACAAATATTTAATGTATAAAACACAAAAAATGTTTGTAAGGATGTCCTTTAAAGACTTTGAAACTATCAAACCGATGTACCCCAAACTAGGGCATTTGAAAGGCATTAATGCGAAGATAGTTTGAGACCAAAAAACAATTCATAAGGCACATTTTAGATTTTCGACTTTTTCCATACAACATTTTTTTGAATAATAGTACACGCTGGGTATCCTCTAGTTTACTATATATGTTATAGGCAAACTCCGAAGCTCCGGCGCTCCTAGGTTGGACTGGTCAATCCTCAGGTCAGACTGAATGACTTAGTCAAAGCCCAAACAAATGTAAATTTTCGGCCTTTGACTAAACAATTTTCGTCAAACCTGGGAGAGACTAATTTGGTCAGGCAAACGTCAAAACACAATTTTATTAAATCGGGGTTTGACGAGTCAAACTCCGATATAGGTATGAAGTGTCTTATCTTCGTATATTTGGAAGCATTTTATCATTTAAGCAGCTTTCAAGTCTTAAGAACCGCTTAACTCTGCCAGTTCTGACACCTGATTGGTCAGCTTACTCAGCTTACGTGATTTTCACTTTTATATTTGAGATGCTTTGAGAGAATGCCGAGAAATGAACACTTATTTTTATTCAAATTAGAAATTTTCTCTTTAAACTTTACTTTTAAAGCTTCTTTATCCACGTTTTTAGTAACAACAACACCGTTTGATTCACTCATCTTCAATTTTACACAATTACACGCCCGCACGCTCAATGAACGAACATGAAATGACAAAACAATCGGTCGGAACACCGCGAGAGACATTATGAACCTGTTTAAACATGTTCAGATCAACGTTTGACCGAGTTTTGCAGTCGCTTCTAGGATTGACTAGGCCAAAACCGAAACAGAATAATTTACTTTCGACGTTTGACTGAAAAGTTAGGAGCTCCTGGGTTTGACTAAAAATACTTCAGGCAAAGGGCGAAATTGAAATGTATTTCGGGGATTGCCTGATGGCTTTGGCCAAACCTAGGATAAACCAGTCCTTCCGCGAAGAGACTGTGTATCGGACTTTGACTATAACATATACATTAATCTAGTGGCTAAAGTTTATTTGACTACTAATGCCAGTATTAATAAACTGATCTTTAGATCTCTGCGATTTGATTCGGTTTGAGATGCACAAATATGTCAAACCGCTTGAAAAAATTACATTTGTAAGATCTGAGCAGTGTTGCAAAAATGAAATATTAAAAATCGGGAGCATTGCCAGCTAAAAATCGGGAGAAATCGGGAGATTCTTAATTTGACTAAGGCAAAAGTTGTTTGTATGATTATTATCACAATAATTTCATTTATAAAAATAATTTATTACTAAATTTATTATTGATTTACATTTTTGTACATTGTGACAAGCCACTTTTGCGAACATATCTTTATTTATATTAAAATTGTAATAAGTTTGATCATATTTTGATCTGTGTATTTATGCAGTACAGTAATTCTACCTAAAAAGTATAAAATAAAAAAACAAAATCCCAACTGCGTATAAAATACTAAAAATGAAAAAACATGCCCAGTACTTAAGCAGTCGGAAACTATTCTTCAAGCAATGAAATCTTCCTAAAGAGCCCTGTGAAATTTAAATGGGTCCCGACTGCTAAACTACTTGTTTTTTCATTTTTAGTATTTTATACGCAGTCGGGATTTTTTGTGTTTTTTTAATATTTTTTTGTGTTTAATAGACCTATCATTTACAAAATTGAAAAAAATATTTTAGAACATGATTGTGTGAGCCATCACCACGTTTTCTATTTACATACACCTACGCTGGCCCAAATTTCTTCTGTATTTTCACTGAGCGACTCAATTTCTTTTGTATTTCGTTTTTAGAACAGTATTTTCTATTTTTAATTTGAAATATTATATTACATTGGTAGAAATGCAAAAAATCGGGAGAAACGGTCGCTAAATCGGGATATTGGGAGACGACAGCCAAAATCAGTAGATCTCCCGATAAATCGGGAACTTTTGCAACACTGGATCTGAGATCGCATCCTTGAGCCGAGTCGGTTTATAAATAGGGGTCTAAGTAATCAAAACAGTAGGGCTCACTAATGGCGAAACCATACGTGTTCATTAAAGATACTTGAAAAATAAAAATAATATTATTAATATTCGCATTAGCATTCCCACGCGGTAATTTCTTTTACTGCTCATATAAATTATCGGCACAAAAACACGGATAAATAAAATGTGAGAAAACTATAATATTATTAAGATTGAAAAAAGCGGCCAAGTGCGATCATGGTCACGGCGGGACTGTGGCGACGAGGAGAAACTCTTGATAGGTGACACTGGACATTAATGACAGTCAGACCTGTCTACCTTCCGTCATGCTTTCGTCTCAGTCATTTTCAATCCTTCCACGATACACTACACTAACGTCATACTTATGTATAGGCATTAAATTTGTAAAAATTTTCGTTTCAGCTTGAATCTTGATGATAATTTGGGGCAAGACACTATTTGATGCACATGATGGTAAAGCGTGGTATATTCTATCATAGAAATAAAATATAATGAATTCCTATTAAAATTAAAACAAAACAACTAATTGTTACAGTTAGTAAATAAGAATAAATGAGCAATTTTGTGTTGCTTAACCCACCTTCACAATTCAGAACTGTATAATTTCCTGAAAATATGAACTAGCTACAGATAAGTTAAATAAAAGCCAGTTTTAACTGAATGTAGTGTACAGAGATGAACAAAATATGGGCCTGTACCTTCACCTAATTACTTCCCGAGCCGTTGTCCGCGTCAATTGCTAAGTAAATTACGCTATTTTTATCCAACTGTAATTTTTCGGCAACGCTATTATTAAATGGGATGGTTACAAAGGATGACAAAGTTTTCGTTGATAATATAATATTAAAGGTTTGCATAAATTTTGCAAGCTTTCATCTCCCTTTTTGTTTCCTACATACCTTAATGAAATAATTATAAAGTTTTTTTTTTAATTTGGGTACTTTTATAACTGGACCTGATAGAGTTACTGTGGAAATATCACGCACTTAACAGGAATTACTGTATCTAATCTAATCACTGTTTTCTATATCGATGATCTGAAATTATATAAACATTTCATTTAAAAGTATTTCCTGCACAATACAATATTTCCTGATGATTCAAAAAATAAACACATAATTGTTAAAGTTTTTACTTCTGTCGGCACTCCCAGAGTGCTTTTCATTTTTTAATGTCATGAGGATAGCAACAAGCTCTTTACAGTACTACCATCGCCTGCCGTACATGGACATCTGTGACAAACCTCAAATACTGTTGAAGGGACTGTACGTAGTCAAGTAGGTCATATTAGTAGGTAGTATTCGATGTCTCCCAATCGAAGGAGCCTGAGTTCAAATCCTGGCACGCATCTCTAATTTTCAAATATTATGTGCATATTATACAAGTGAACTATCACTTGCTTCGGTGAAGAAAAACATCGTGAGGAAACCTGCACGTAGACCTGCACGCTGCTGTAGACCATAATATGGGCTGTACCCCACTCATTATGAGAGGAGACCCCGAGCCCAGCAGTGGGACAATTATGGGTTGTTGCTTTGCTTTTTGCTATTCAATGTCAGTAAGAATAACAATTAATTATTATTCATTAGTTATATCGTAAGAGGACTGTGTAAACGGCAAGTGTAGTGCTGATTGCTGAATAAAAAGATAACAATAAGGTAGTCATACTATGAGCAAATATTTAATTTCCTTTCTGATGTCAGCGTCGAACCAATTGACGAATAATCAACCGATCCACAATGGGCCAGCGTGATAGACTACCAATCAAGTTCTATTCAATAACACGGGATGCCAAATAGTTGAATCGTAATTTCCTAACGTCGAAATGATTTTTCAGTGTATTATTGTATGTTAAATAGAAATCGTATCAGTAGTCGTATTAAATAGTAAATGGCAATTCCAACTATTTAAGTATTAAATTGAACACACTGAAGTTAATTTTGCGTACTTGCATCTACATATAAATTGGTGGTTTCATCCAACAACCCGTTTAGCTGTTGAATCGAAACAATTTAATGAAGTATTACTAATTCAGTAATATTCGGCGGTCGTTAAACCAAGCAGTGCAGTAGATAGACTACAGTCAGCTCCCTTTTCACTTCAGTCGTAAATATTTTTAATGTCTTTCAGTTGCATTGTTAAGAAGCCGTTGTGTGTAACAATGTGTTGACTATAACTAGATATTGGTTTTAATGTAAATATTATGTTTCACGAAGCAAACTGCAGGAGCGTTTCTTGTGAAACTTTGATCTTTTAATCTTTTTTTAATATTTATACTCGTATGTACTCCATCGAGAGGAACATTACAAATCCTCTACATTGTACAACGATAACATTACAGAAATATTATTATATTTACAACGGATATAAGTAGGTATACATGCGGTCTTATCACTAGTCACTAATGACCAAGCTTTCCAGACAATCTTTATTTTGTTTCTATATAAAATTAGCAGATATCGTGAAATATAAGTTGTTAAATTATTTTTTTCGCGTGGATATAATTAATAAACGTAATTATTACTTAATATAATAAATTATTATAAATTAAATAAATTATTTACTTAATAGCCGTTGTTCGAAATGCCTAATAAAACACACTCTGTGCTTTTATTAACTCTACCTGTAATTATTATCCACGAATTATTTCGTTTAATTTCCAATTATGTCCAGCATTGAAAAACGATAACAATAAGATAATTTTATAGATTACTAGCGCTGCCCGGGGCTTCGCCCGCGTGTTCAAAGGGAAGTTTAAATTGATCTAATTTTATAAAATTCAAAGATAAAAATGTAAATAATATTTAGCAGGTGTACATTGACCCGTAGATGCCAAAAATTAAAGAAAAATAATTCTGGTAACCTTCAATTACGATTTTATTCCCCGGGGGCGTCGATAGCATTGTGGTATCAGTGTGGTCGTTGAATGGGTGACTGCTAGTGGTTACCCGCTTCCTCAAATCCGCAGTTGAACCGTTTAGGATGTCTATCCCAAACTTTTATTAACAGTCCAATAATTATCCTAGTCTCAAGACAATTAAGTCATAAATAACTAGGACCTGAGAGCAAACAATGGCGGGAATCATACCCTGGACACGGCTCTGCAGGCAGGCTTCAAATGATAAAGTTGGTTATGTAGCTTTCTCAAGATATTTTAAAAGTTTTTATGCCCCATAAACCCATAATTTCATAAGGCATATGTTTCATAATTTCCAATAAAAAGTGCTGTAATTACTTGACTCCGTGGCCAAAAAGCAAAACTTTGTCGTAAGCCATGCCATGCATCTTAAGTAGGATAAGTTTCATTGTCATGAGACAGCAGTTAAAGGCATTTGAAAGATTTTATGGGTACAAAGTTTCCTCCAAGTTAATCCATTATACAAACTTGGACTAAAAATGTACAAACAGAGAAAATATTATACCAAAGAAATCATCTACTTCGTGCCAAACTTCTTCCTGTTTAATAAGTCTCTTATTTATAACGTTATTCAAAATAAGAATTATAACCATATCACTTTTTACTGTAACAATGATTTTGGTTTTTTTTCACCAAGGACAAGAAATGATTATTCAATATTATTATTTACTACAATATAATTTATTTATTTTTTTAAAAAATCTTCCCAAATGTCTTTCGAGACAGCACGACATAAAAATCGACAAACCGATGTCTTTGTGACGCTCTTATTATAAAATGCTTTTCATAAATAACTTTTTTTTCGTACTTTTCGTACCATTGGTACTTTTTATATTGCATTTTCAAATCACGTTAAAATTTTGGGGAAACCAACTAAAACGCAAAAATAAAATAACGTATTTTTAATATACAATAATCTAACATTTTAACAAAAAATTAACCGACTTCAAATGAAGTACATTGTACTTTTGACATGGATACCATTGTCAGATCTCGCTCCATTAAAATAATATAATGTGGGAATACGCGACAAGCACCAGCTTTCAATTAAAAAAAGAATCATCGAAATCGGTTGGCGCGATATTGAGTTATTCGTCCATTTATCGCGCACATACTTAATGCAAATTTAAGACTTATATGATTTTGACATAGATGCTATTGTCAGATCTCGTTCAAAATGTGGGACCACACGACAAATACCAGCTTTCGACTAAAAAAAGAATCATCCAAATCGGTTCACCCAGTCCAAAGTTATGAGGTAACAAACATAAAAAAATACAGTCGAATTAAGAACCTCCTCCTTTTTTTGAAGTCGGTTAAAAAAAGTATAAAATAATTTTAAAGGTAGTATACTAGAACTCTGTTATTTCATTTCAGGTCGTAAAATAATTTCAATTGCCTTTACAAGTATACAATATTATGATACTGAAGTATACTTCAATGCGTTTCTGTCTTAATCAGAACCCTTATACCAATTATAAATAAGAACAAAGCTATTACAAAGGTATTATATTCTGATGAAACAACCAAAACAAAGAAAAAACCATATAAATTGTGAACCACTGAGTTCTTCAATTAATATTAAATTAATTACTCTCTGTGTCGATAGAACACGATCGGGCAAGTTGACGTCAAACGCAGTTGGTATTTCAATAAGAGGGCGCTTATAATAAATTATTATCGTAAGCGTCTGTGGAAATTCAGAAAAATTATCGGAGTTCTTAATTTCAACCTTTTTTTGGAAAATATGGCTGTTTTACAATAATACATTAAAAATTTAATCTAGTGAGAGGTCAATTGGGTGGAAAGAATGGATACATGTAAAATAAATTGCTCATAGACAAGGAATAATGTAATCTACGTAATCTAATTGTAAGATCTGGTAAATATTAAATGTTTAAACGAGCAATTCTTGTATATATATATATATTATTGGAATTTCGGAAACGGCGCCAACGATTTTCATGAAATTTTGTATATAGGGGGTTTCGGGGGCGATAAATCGATCTAGCTAGGATTCATTTTTAGAAAATGTCGTTTTATCGGTGTTTTCAGGCAATGAAAAACAACTACAATAGACTTTTTCTGACATCTATTGGCGAGTAGCTAAACTAAAGCTAAAGCAGATGGCTTAAGTCGGTCATCCGGATATTAAAAATTATATATGTATGTGCAGAGAACTTTTTTTTCCCTCATAAAATATCTTTGCAAAACACATTAAATCAAAAATTGACGTATACAGGGTGAAATTTTTAAAGTGGGCCAAATATCTGTGATACCTATTGTGAATGAGTTTATTCATTTCGAATTTGAAGTCGGGTTAGTGATTACTAACCATTTCTTACTAACGCTATCTGAAGGTCTTAACGGCAAAACAACAACAACGCTTAGTAACAATGTCAACCAGCTTGATAATGACTGTTACTGACAGCTTATAATTAATTACTGTAGCCAGGTAAAAAATTATAGCCAGAGGAATCAATATTATAAAACAGTTTGGTTGGAGATAGTGATCAAGTCTATCACGCCTTACTTTGGGTCGTTCAAAAGTACCTACAGTTCAAGGGCCAAAAAAGAGCGCTACGGTTGAAATATCGAACTCTGTGTATTGTGTGTATTTCCACAGCTTTTCCCAGCGGCCATGATATATTGTTATCGTCTAACTTTTAATGTTTCAATGTAAAAAAGGTAACTTAGATTTCCAAGTCTAACAAAAGGTAGTTCTAAGACGTAGTTTTTTTATATTTGGGTTATTCATTGTTATTAGAATTAAACAATATTAACATAACAGTTTAAACAACTAAAACCTAAACTTTTATACTGTACTGCATTAAAAACTAAAATTATAAACGGGCTAGTTCTCATAATCTGCCCGCTAGTTATTATTCTCAGCCCAACACATAATCTTTTCTGAACAATGATATTATAAATAAAAAAGAGGTAGATATGTCACTAGCACGCCGAAGTCGAAGATCGTAAGAGCGGTCAATTGACCACTGTCTGCTCGTAGTCGCTCTGTCAATACAAGACGATGGCACGCTTTTGTTGTTGTCAGAAGTGTCAGAAGAAGTTAAAATGCCTTCGTGTATTATTGTAGTGTGATTGGTGTAGTGAAACAAAAGATAAACGTGTGTGTGTTATAGCTCTTTTCGGAACAGATTTTTCGGTTGATTTGTAAGGGCATGACGTATCTATATTTTTTTTAACATCATTGCTTCTGAACGTAATTTTGGTTAGGACCATTTTTATGAACCGATCTGGGGTCACGGATTCTAATTTCAGCATCTCAAACTGAATCTTGAGATCTTAACTCCGGTTTATTAATACGAGCCTTAGTCTTCATCTGCTTATATTCATTCATAAAATCTGAAATTATCTACCAATATTTTAATTTAGTTTTGTTCATAGACTAATCTATAAGGGCCTGTACTTTAGTTTTATATTACGATAGATATAAAAAAGTACGTTTATGATTGCAGTAGATCTTGACACAGTAAAATAAGAACGGTTATTACCGTAATGGCTATACTGTTCCGAGAACTACTGATACTATGTTAGAATAATCGATAGCAGGTAGAGAAAATAAAGAAATATCAGCGTGTTCCAGAAAAAGTAGCTAGAAGAGGCAATATTTTAAATGTTAGCGAAGTTTTATGTACCTGTTTCATAGCGTTTAGAGAGCTATGAGAAATAAATATAGCTGACTACATAACAGTTTAAGAAGGGAAAAATCTTCTGTTGAAAATAGCTGACAACCGATCAACTGACGATGATCGTCGGTCATTGACATTAATAAAACCCTAGGCATCAGAGATGTGCTGCCGATCAAGAAAAATAAAGACAGAAAAACATCACCAATGCATTGAAAGTAGTGATTTGCTGAAAAGCTTGGTAGGTGTTGTAAAAAGACGTTAATAGCTCGGCAGATTAAATAACAACCTACCACCTTGCGCAAATCAGCCGCCAAATGACTTGTATCCCGGCTGGGTATTTGACAGCCGGTGCTTTCCCTCTTTTCTTGTATTTTTTTTCCTACACTAGATGGTATATTATACCTTTCATCAGAATATTATACCTTTTTACGTCATTGCATGCATTTCTTTAGCACTATGATAACATTAGTTAAAAAAAATTAAACATTTGTGACTTCCACATTTTAATTTGTTATGAATACTATTACCATAAATTAAAGACAATGTATTTTTGCTAATGGATACAAAAATAATATTACATTCCTTATTCATATTTCGCGATAGGACATAAGCATTATATGGAGCTAAAGTTATAATTCATTTGCTGTTATCGATATCAGAGTCTGTAACATCGATTACCCCCAAGTCGGTAATAATAGAAAAATCGATTCGGCAAACATCTGAGACTAATATCAATTATTACTTAATGCCGATAGGCTAGTGAATTTTGAGAGTTCTTTGTTTGAAGTTTGAATTGACCATTGTTCGCTGTAATTTACTTAATGCTTTCATGAAATATTATGTGCAAAATTTATGAAATAAGAATAGTAGATTGTTTTAGCACTTTAAAATTGGCAAACTTGGCAATTTTAAAAGTAAGTTCTATCAGATTTTTGAGTCTAAATCTAATGGAGTCACATAATCTAAGAGTATATTGCTTATGATACACCCTGTTGAGCAACCAATAAGTCAAAGGCGCCAATTTTCTTTTTTTAGAGTTTATATTGTATTGCTGTATGATTTTTTTGCTACAAGGGTACTTGTAGATTCAACTGTGTTTTTACCCGACTGCAAAGAAGGGTTGTTTTTCACGCCTATCTTGTCTGTATGTACGTATGAATGTATGTATGTATGCATGTAATATTCTTTATTACCTGCCTCATATCTTCCAAGCCGCTGAACGAATTTGTATAATTAAAATATCAATAGATTAATGTTAATAACCTAAATGTTCTTAGATAAGTGAAATTAAAAATAAACAAATATGGTGGCTCTGAGATTCTATTGTTTGAAGTATCAAAAAATAAAAATAAATTGAATAATGCAATATGGGTATCAAATTAAAGAGTTCACCATAAGGATTTCAAAAGGGTATATCATGATAGGTTTTTTGATAGTAGGAGGGTTTTTTTATTTTTAAATTTATACTAGTTACTAAGTATATCATACAAGTTACCAATGATGTTTAAATAAATATAGATACGTTATGCCCTTACAAATCAACCGAAAAATCTGTTCCGATGTCCGCAAGGCACGCTTTATTGCTTTTTCGCACGTCTTTATCGCGTCAAAACTACATCGCTGATGTAAAACTGTACACATACAACGGTGAAAGTCACCTTTCAAGGCATTTACATAACAATACAACAGGGGGTGATTAGTGAACTGAAATAATTTGCATTTGAAGGTAGGAGTTACGCAATATTTTGCCAAGTTCGTGTAATTACCTGTCCTGAACGCCCGTTTTTGGCTTACTACTGTTTTGGTTACGAACGTGTTATGTAGACTTGAAATTTTAAACTAGGCGAAATAACTAAAAGCTAATGGTTTTAAATGTCTGAAAATTATACTAGTTTCGGCCAATGTCAGCTACTTCAAGGTCAGCAACTATAACTTGGCAACTAAAAACTTTATTAATAACTAGAGGTTTGTCTTCGGATGCTATGAGAGTTGACTGTTCATTGTTCAATTATGGATTCGTATTATGGCGTATTCATAAGTTTTGACGATTCGTAAATTTGTGAATATAGTCAAACGGTTGGTGCAATCGGCAGTTCTATGAGTGACTGTCTGTTATATTTTCTCTTCCTTGCTCCTGGCGGCACGTTAAGGTCTCGATCCGTGTTTCATCGATCGGTGTTTCAGATGAAAATATAATCTTAAATTTTAACAAAAAAATAAAACCGACTTCAAATGAAGTAAGTACATCCTCTCCAATAACAATAAAAAAGAATCATCGAAATCGACTGGCGCGATATTGAGTTATTCGTCCATTTGTCGTGCACATACTTAATGAAAATTTAAGCCATATTGTTTTCTCATGGATGCCAGTATCAAATCTCGATAAAATTTAAGTGGGACCACACGACTAGCACCAGCTTTCAATTAAAAAAATAATCATCAAAATCGGTTTACCCAGTCGAAAGTTCTGTTGTAACAAACATAAAAAAAATAAGTACAGACGAATTGAGAACCTCCTCCTATTTTTGAAGTTGGTTAAAAATACCCACTAAGTGGGTACGTCCTCATGTTTATATAATCAAACACTATGATGATGTTTGCTTCTAACCTTATTAATAAAATTAAAACGAAGCACTCTGGGAGTGTTCACAGAAGTGAGAACTTTAACAACTATACGTGTACTTTTTGAATCGTCGGGAAATATTTTATTTTGCAGGAATTATAATACTTTTAAATAAAGTGTTTTTTTTATTCATTACATTTTTAGTGAATGGGTGCCAACACCTCGGAAAGTATATGTAAACTATATTGATATTAATACGAGATGTAACTAAACTAAGTACCTAACCATAGTTCTGTACTTCTCTCATAAATGGCGCCTCAGATAGGTGTCGTTAAAAACGATGACAGTGTCGTGAGCTGATTGGTTTTATCCCATCTCAAAAATGCCTCAACTCGCCTAAATAAATTTTCACGAAATGGCGCCACAAGTAGGTGTCGTTTAAAACGATGACGGTGCCACAAGCTGATTGGTTTTATTCCATCTCAAATATGCCTCAATGCAACGTTGAAATTAATACAAGCTCTTCTGCTCTCGATTAAAACGCTCAACAAGGAAAGAAACAATAGTTCCGAGCAGAAATCGCTGCGTTATACTCAGTTTAATTCAAAAGAAATTGTTTCTTTCTTTTGCTCAGCTTATCATTGAATCGACAATAGATTTATTTTAAGTGTTTGACTGCAGTATCCGAGAGCCAGTAATAAGCCACATTGTTTTTGGATTAGGGACACTTCAGCTCAGATTAATGAAAGCACCAACCAAATGACCTTGTAACATATTTTTTCGATTATGTTTATTCCAAAACATGATTAAAATATTTGCAATAATAACAATATATCATTACTTAATGTACTGAGACGAGAAAACAATGATTCTGCTGTTTATTTTAGACCCCGAACATAAAATATACTTGATTACACTAAAAAAATTGCAGAGCTCCCAAACGAAAATATTGCGTCTTCATTCGGTAATGTAATTATCTTAATAACATTATCATTAGGAGTTCTTTCCATGGAAAAACTCTAAAAACGTAATAATCGAATATATTGCTGCTGGCGTTTTTGTTTATTATTTCTTCATTAGATTTATCTCATCAGGTTTCTATTAAGATACATTATCCCAAACTTTGAGTATTAGGTGTTTGTTGTATTAACATTATTTTTTTTTCTGTTCCTTTACTTGAGTTTAAAATAGCATCAAATTTAATCCCGATGGTATGCATACTGGTGGCAGGGTTTTCCCCTAGCTAGATCTTTTCTGTGAAATTGTCAGTGAAATGTTTTTACCGCGTTTATATCGCCTGTAGCAAAATAAATAAAAATCCACTCATGCATTCTGCAGACTAATAAATGAGACAGCTACGTCAGGTCTTGTCTGAGCTAGACGCTAGACTTGACTCATCCATTTTTACTTATTTTGGTTGCAGCGTTGAGAGCCAGGTAACTGAGAATACTGTAAAATTTAAATGTTTCTGGCTTGCTGCTAACTTCTCTACCAGCTTTTAAAATGTGTTTTAAAATAAGAAAGCAATTTTATTATTTTACTTCATCAAAAACAAGAATTTTAAAAAGTTTCTCAAGTTATGTATGCATTAGCCGTTAATGTTCCTGCCATTGGAGGCTGTAATTAAACTACATTAAGGAATTATTGTCTCTTGATTTGCTATCTGGCATAAAAATTGTGATTTTCAAGATAGCATCAGATACAATGTTATAAACTTTTTTTAACATAGTACTGTTGCTTTCGGGATTTACCCGCCGTTCTTGTTTATTCCCATACCCTACAAACTAATTAACATTTTTTATTTATGCCAAGAGCAGGCAAAAAAACATACCAGTCACTTGATGGTAAGTGATCACCGCCGCTCATGGACATTAGCGACAACAGGGACGTCAAAAATGCGTTGCCGGCCTCGAAGAAAATAATAGACTCGCTTCTTGAAGGACCCCATGACATAGCTAAGTGGGATCACCGATCCCACTAAGTTCGTTCCATAGTTCACACGTGCGTGGTAGGATGTAACGCGAGAACCCAACTGTAGACGAACGCCAGGTATCCAAGTGTTGTTGATGGAATCTGGTACACCGTGGTGTGCGGTGACGAAAATCAAACGCAGGTATTAAACCAAAGACTTCTTCAGAATATTTCCTGTTGCACAGACGGTAAAATACGCAGAGGGAGCCTACATCTCTAAACTCAAGCGATTCTAATCCGTATGTGCTTGGGATCGTCGATAAGACGAATGGATAACTAATACAATACTTTAATCAATAACAATAAAAAAAAAAGATTGTGTGGTTTTATGAAACCACGGTATAAGTGAAACTTTTTTTTCGTATTGTAGACATTTAACTAAAATTTTTTGGATAAATATTCGATTTAGGGTATTAAAATTATTAAAATTAAAATCATCCTCGTTGATCAGTTTTTCGGACTGACTAGCTGTGTCGTTGTTTATCAAAAGCAAGAAATAGCAACATAAGTATATACCTGGTCATCATCAGACCTTCAGAATGTATCATGTAGTAGCACCCGTACTCTATCAGATAAATGTTGAAAGCTAGGTCATCCTAAGTACTTCCGTTACTGAGAACCGATAAGAATATACCTGGTCATCATCAGACCTTCAGAATGTATCATGTAGTAGCACCCGTACTCAATCAGATAAATGTTGAAAGCTAGGTCATCCTAAGTACTTCCGTTACTGAGAACCGATAAGTATTAAACCTGGTCATCATCAGACTTTCAGAATGTATCATGTAGTAGCACCCGTACTCAATCAGATAAATGTTGAAAGCTAGGTCATCCTAAGTACTTCCGTTACTGAGAACCGATAAGTATATACCTGGTCATCATCAGACCTTCAGAATGTATCCTGTAGTAGCACCCGTACTCAATCAGATAAATGTTGAAAGCTAGGTCATCCTAAGTACTTTCGTTACTGAGAACCGATAAGTATATACCTGGACATCATCAGACCTTCAGAATGTATCATGTAGTAGCACCCGTACTCAATCAGATAAATGTTGAAAGCTAGGTCATCCTAAGTACTTCCGTTACTGAGAACCGATAAGAATATACCTGGTCATCATCAGACCTTCAGAATGTATCATGTAGTAGCACCCGTACTCAATCAGATAAATGTTGAAAGCTAGGTCATCCTAAGTACTTCCGTTACTGAGAACCGATAAGTATTAAACCTGGTCATCATCAGACTTTCAGAATGTATCATGTAGTAGCACCCGTACTCAATCAGATAAATGTTGAAAGCTAGGTCATCCTAAGTACTTCCGTTACTGAGAACCGATAAGTAAATACTTGGTCATCATCAGACCTTCAGAATGTATCCTGTAGTAGCACCCGTACTCAATCAGATAAATGTTGAAAGCTAGGTCATCCTAAGTACTTTCGTTACTGAGAACCGATAAGTATATACCTGGACATCATCAGACCTTCAGAATGTATCATGTAGTAGCACCCGTACTCAATCAGATAAATGTTGAAAGCTAGGTCATCCTAAGTACTTCCGTTACTGAGAACCGATAAGTATATACCTGGTCATCATCAGACCTTCAGAATGTATCATGTAGTAGCACCCGTACTCAATCAGATAAATGTTGAAAGCTAGATCATCCTAAGTATTTCCGATACTGAGAACCGATAAATATATACCTGGTCATCATCAGACATTCAGAATGTATCATGTAGTAGCACCCGTACTCAATCAGATAAATGTTGAAAGCTAGGTCATCCTAAGTACTTCCGTTACTGAGAACCGATAAGTAAATACTTGGTCATCATCAGACCTTCAGAATGTATCCTGTAGTAGCACCCGTACTCAATCAGATAAATGTTGAAAGCTAGGTCATCCTAAGTACTTTCGTTACTGAGAACCGATAAGTATATACCTGGACATCATCAGACCTTCAGAATGTATCATGTAGTAGCACCCGTACTCAATCAGATAAATGTTGAAAGCTAGGTCATCCTAAGTACTTCCGTTACTGAGAACCGATAAGTATATACCTGGTCATCATCAGACCTTCAGAATGTATCATGTAGTAGCACCCGTACTCAATCAGATAAATGTTGAAAGCTAGGTCATCCTAAGTACTTCCGTTACTGAGAACCGATAAGTATATACCTGGTCATCATCAGACCTTCAGAATGTATCATGTAGTAGCACCCGTACTCATCCTAAGTACTTCCGTTACTGAGAACCGATAAGTATATACCTGGTCATCATCAGACCTTCAGAATGTATCATGTAGTAGCACCCGTACTCAATCAGATAAATGTTGAAAGCTAGGTCATCCTAAGTACTTCCGTTACTGAGAACCGATAAGTATATACCTGGTCATCATCAGACCTTCAGAATGTATCATGTAGTAGCACCCGTACTCAATCAGATAAATGTTGAAAGCTAGATCATCCTAAGTATTTCCGATACTGAGAACCGATAAATATATACCTGGTCATCATCAGACATTCAGAATGTATCATGTAGTAGCACCCGTACTCAATCAGATAAATGTTGAAAGCTAGGTCATCCTAAGTACTTCCGTTACTGAGAACCGATAAGTAAATACTTGGTCATCATCAGACCTTCAGAATGTATCCTGTAGTA
Organism: Thymelicus lineola; assembly: GCA_963932265.1. Classification (NCBI taxonomy): domain Eukaryota; kingdom Metazoa; phylum Arthropoda; class Insecta; order Lepidoptera; family Hesperiidae; genus Thymelicus; species Thymelicus lineola. Next base: position 3,728,238 of record OZ010693.1, on the reverse strand, counting down.
GCACCCGTACTCAATCAGATAAATGTTGAAAGCTAGGTCATCCTAAGTACTTTCGTTACTGAGAACCGATAAGTATATACCTGGACATCATCAGACCTTCAGAATGTATCATGTAGTAGCACCCGTACTCAATCAGATAAATGTTGAAAGCTAGGTCATCCTAAGTACTTCCGTTACTGAGAACCGATAAGTATATACCTGGTCATCATCAGACCTTCAGAATGTATCATGTAGTAGCACCCGTACTCAATCAGATAAATGTTGAAAGCTAGGTCATCCTAAGTACTTCCGTTACTGAGAACCGATAAGTATATACCTGGTCATCATCAGACCTTCAGAATGTATCATGTAGTAGCACCCGTACTCATCCTAAGTACTTCCGTTACTGAGAACCGATAAGTATATACCTGGTCATCATCAGACCTTCAGAATGTATCCTGTAGTAGCACCCGTACTCAATCAGATAAATGTTGAAAGCTAGGTCATCCTAAGTACTTTCGTTACTGAGAACCGATAAGTATATACCTGGACATCATCAGACCTTCAGAATGTATCATGTAGTAGCACCCGTACTCAATCAGATAAATGTTGAAAGCTAGGTCATCCTAAGTACTTCCGTTACTGAGAACCGATAAGTATATACCTGGTCATCATCAGACCTTCAGAGTGTATCATGTAGTAGCACCCGTACTCAATCAGATAAATGTTGAAAGCTAGGTCATCCTAAGTACTTCCGTTACTGAGAACCGATAAGTATATACCTGGTCATCATCAGACCTTCAGAATGTATCCTGTAGTAGCACCCGTACTCAATCAGATAAATGTTGAAAGCTAGGTCATCCTAAGTACTTTCGTTACTGAGAACCGATAAGTATATACCTGGACATCATCAGACCTTCAGAATGTATCATGTAGTAGCACCCGTACTCAATCAGATAAATGTTGAAAGCTAGGTCATCCTAAGTACTTCCGTTACTGAGAACCGATAAGTATATACCTGGTTATCATCAGACCTTCAGAATGTATCATGTAGTAGCACCCGTACTCAATCAGATAAATGTTGAAAGCTAGGTCATCCTAAGTACTTTCGTTACTGAGAACCGATAAGTTAAGAACCGACCGTCACGCGACATGCGACACACATACCAAAAAGTTTGAGACGATGTAATAAAAGTTTCACTTTAAAAATTGAGCACCTGCTACATTCGTATAATGTAGGTAAGTAGGAACTCCAGTGTTTTTAAGTAAAGTAAGTTTTCCCTCTAAAGGAAGGAACAACTAACGAGAGTATATTCGTTCTTCCACGCTTCATTATCTCTCAACAGGCGTGTTTGCTTCACACAGGAATTTCCAACTTTTATATAGAATAATACGAGTAGCTTTGATACTATTTACGCGTTTTTGTGCTGCTATGACCGCTTCGTTTCACATGGACCATTTATTTTATCACGACCGAGTGAGGAGAAAAGAAGCGCCACTCTTCGTTTGTTAGAGTATTTCTCACAGAGAATATAATATCAAAGATGAGTGTGGCCGGCGGCAGCACAACTTTTAACATGAATTACTCTTGTACCATTCATTCGCTATTGCATTTATCATTCGCATCATGCATTATAATACATAACTAGACTGGCTATTGGATTATAAGGCGCCGGCCACACAGAAAAGACGCAAGACACGGACCCGTCGCAGTCGCGGCGCCCGTATAATCTACTTTCATACAAAATGTATGCAGCCGTCGCGACGTAAAACATACAGAAAAGACGGGACGCCCGTCGTTTCTGTATGCGCGCGACCGCGACTGCGACGGGTCCGTGTCTTGCGTCTGTTCTGTGTGGCCGGCGCCTAAATATTCTGATAATTTACGGATTATGGTACTGATGGTTTTGTTTTTTGAGGTGTGAGGTGAGAATAAAAGGATCAATTTAGTAACAGAGTTGTAAACATGTAAAAAAACTGCGTAGATTACAGATTACGCACATACACTTTTCTAAGATAATGCTTACATAAATAGCAATCGAAAAATTCGTATTTATTTTTATTTACCTAACATGATTATTTACCCCGCTCTTTCTCACCTTCTTGATCTCTTTTCAATAAAATCATTCCATACTTCGGAAAACAGCTTCGAAGTACAAAATAAGGACAATAAAAAATAGTTAAATCGATTGAACTTTCATTACTTTTAGCCCGTCAAATACCTACTTAGGAATAAGTCTAGAGAGAGTGTACAAAAAATATCTTAAGAAAACCGCACTTACTCTAATAGCTATTGAAATATTCCCAAAGGTACCCGCTACGGCTTTTAGGTCACTATTCATTAAAAGCAATGTAAATAAAACACGCTATATAAGATCTAAATGTGATTTGGTGCAAACATTTTAAAACTATTGAGATTCATTTTGTGACCAGAATGGAAAATTTTGCTGTTATACTTACTTTAAAAAAATATGTGTGTATATAAGTAGTATAGTAAAAATATTCGTATTATGTGTCTTGTGAGCAGGGATTATGGCTTGAGAGCCATTTCTTTCTTTCTCTTTGTTCTCTCTTTCTTGGCCAACAATACATCAGTGATGCCTTTGGTATTGCGCGACGACGTAGCTACTTACAATCAGGTGGATCGTCAACTCGTTTGCCGGCTATTTACATAAAAAGGGTTATTTAATAACCCAGTTTACTTAAGTTACTACCGCTCCAACTCAGAGTTACTAACGATTACTTTAATCGTTCCTTATTAAAGAATCACCATACAAATTTTGTACTAAGGAGCGATTTAAGTAACCGTTAGTGACACTGAGTTGGGGCGTAAGTGGACGAACGTGATACGTACATAGTAAAAGTTATAATAAGATGACGAAACAATACATCTAACAGCAACTTAGTTTTGTCTATATAACATTGTAAAAAAAGCTGTGGATTTTGTTATAAATAAATAAATAAATAAATAAATAAATAAATAAATAAACTGTGTGCAAACAAACACGTACGTAATTGTTCTAGATACTGTATGTATACAAACATCTAGAACATACAAAGTAAAAACTAGTAACAACTGGAACATTCTGAAACATCTAGCTAGATGCTGAAGTTTCCTCGGACGTGCAGCATAACTACGTAATAAGTTCTCGGAAAATTTTGTTTAAAACTTCAGTTTAGTTATATTGCGTATATTTTCTGTCTCTAACAGACTGTAAGTAATAACGCAATGAAGTATAATGGTTAAGGTTTCCCCGTTTGGTGCCGTGTCCACTTAAGTAGAATAGCACCACTCCCACCTCTTTCTGGGGTGTCGTAAAAGGCGGCTAATAGGATATTCCAGGAGACGGGCAGCAGCGTCTCTCTGAGTAATGTAATCACCTATTGCTGTCACCAACACTCACTGGCCAAGCGTGGTGACTGTTAGCTAAACCTCCTAATGACAGACAAAACCCCCGGCCCCCAGTCCCCGGCAGCTCCACTATTCCTGGCTACGTTAGCGGTCACGGTAACGGCGGAGCAGAGGGTGCTAGGCATCGTTGGCAGAGATTGGGCTACCAATCATTAAAACGACGACCTCTGCTCTTGGCAACATACAACACCAGGAAACTGAGGACCAACGATAAGGTGAAAGAGCTGGAAGAAGAGATAGACAAATTAAACTGGAGTATTGTGGGAGTACACGAAGTCCGAAGGTGGTGGTGTCCCAAGGTGGTGTCGGGTTTCTCGTTCACAAGTCCCTCGTTAGCAACATTGTGCAAGTTGGGAGCGTATCGGCCAGGGTAGAGTACCGTACACTCAGGATATCAAAACGACGACGACGAGGTGGAGGACATAAGCAGAGCCATACTTACCTCTCAAGCTCACTTCACAGTTATGATGGGGAACTTAACGCGAGACCAGGCACGCGAAATGACGTCGAGATAAAGGCGGGTTCCTTCGGATTTGGACGACGGAACCACCGAGGACTCTTACTGGCTAACTTTCTGGAGAAGGATGAACTCCTTCAGAAAGCACCCAAGCGCAAGTGGACTTGGATAAGTCTTGATGGTTCGACTAAAAGCGAGATAGACTCTATTCTGGCCGAAATATGGCACATATTTAATGTCTCTATGATCCGCAGTTTAAAACCGAAAGTTATTAATTATTGTTTAGACGAAAATATTTAACACGTAAGTCAGTTTTTGTATAAGTATACAAAGAATAACGTTGTACAGTTCTGACATACCGGCAAAAATTATTACAGTCCCATAATGCCACAACTAACAATTGCGTAGGTTTCATTATAAAACAATAGAGCGGATGAAATTTGCCTCCGAGGATTTTATTAAACAGTTACAACAACAGACGAGATCTTGACGGGAATACTTAATGAGCGGGAGCTAACGAACTGCTATGAAAATCTGTCACTATTTCACTTAAACTTGTACTATTACGAAAGATAAACAGTTTATTAGACAATCATTTTCTGGATATGCATTTAAGGACGCAAACATACTCATATTCCTACACTAGGACCCTTAGTATTCAGATTGAGATGCTGAAATATGTCAAATCTTAATAAAAAATTGCGGAGATCGGTTTATTAATACAAGACTAACACTGTTTTGCTGATAATGCAATAAAGATTTACCACCAAAAATATTCAATGTAAAATTGGCAAGACTCAAAAGCTCCATAAAGTTATACGTTATAAGTTATTAGATCTTATGAAGAGTCCATAATTCTACAAAGTTGGACTGTACAAGTTTCATCTTTAAACTCCACAACTTCGACAAAAACCTGTATTCCCCATATTTTTTCTGCTGTTTGTGTGGAAAATCTGAAATATTACGTTGCTTATTGGAAACGTCGCTTCAAGTTTTACAATTCATTAGAAAACTACATTCTCTTGAGTTCCGTTGTTTTCAAAGTAGTATTGTTTGGAGTTCATTCGCAAAAACGTTTAATACTGTAATTATAAAGAGATTTTTCATTTTCATATTGAACAATTCAGTTCATATTTAGACAGTTCTAATTTTCTACAATTCCTACTACTAAAACTAAATCATACTAATTTGAGTTATAGTGCTCTTGACAGCTCAAAATGTACAGTCAGCAAAAGAGGTATGCAGGACATGATACAAAAACATTCTGTCGTGTTGAATATAACAGAATATTTGTGTTATTAAACAAATATAAAAAAATAAAAGTAAATGGCTATACGCTCTTTGAATACATGCTTAGATTACGTAAAGCCGATACGGATAAACTATTCAAGCCTTTTTCCATACGTATTGACGCCTGAAAGGAAAAATTTACTAAGCGACATTGAGCTAACTTTATAGGAAAGCAGTTTAAAGTTGAATTTTTTTTTTAATCATATATTTTTTTGTAATCCTCCTACCGATGTTATTCTTACTGTTTTGGAATCCTTATTTTATCATCTATATTGTGGCATATACAACAACTTTTCTAAAAACTCGACTTTAAACTGCTCTCCTGTAAAGTTAGCTCAATGTCGCTTACTTAATTTTTCCTTTCAAGCGTCAGTATAATCAATTTTGTCCTGAATGCTCGTCATATCACATGGGGTATTATGCCGTGCTATCAATATTCACAGTAAGTCAGTTTTTATCGAAAATTAATTAAATATTGATTCAGAATCAGCGCAATAGGTATTATCTACAGGATGAAGACAGCCATTATCGGAAAGCTGGAAATATGGTCAAGCAAAAACACAGTAGTTACATAAAATTTCCTTATACAACAAACTTTGGACCCCAATTACTCAAACCTATGCAAACCAAACTTACTGTGAATATCGCTAGCACGGCAGTATTTACGACGGTAGAATGAATACTCGCCCTGCGTGGACATCGATTTTGGATATGTGTTGGAAGAACAGGAATTAGAGTTTATTAAAGCCATACAATTTAACATAAACCCATCAAAATGTATTCTTAAGAAAACCGGCGATTGATTCACAGCTGTTGAAACCAGATATAGTTCAGAAGTCGTGTGTCCTTGTTTAAATTAAATGTGGATAATATTAATTAATGACAGCACCAACCGAAAAGTGGTAACAATTTATTAAGAAGTTAGACTAAATATAAATGTGTGTATAACTGAATTATTCGTAAGCTAACACAAACTTTTATAAATAACTAATATCATTGCAAAAAGAGCCCTATTAGGGCAGCTTGTAATATTCACCTACAGCGGACGGGTGTCGTAAGAGGTGACTAGATCGGTCCCACTGGTGGTAAAGGCCCTCAGATTAATACCATTATTACAATTAAAATTTCTCCGTGGGGTCCGTCTGGATAGCCACTAACTACCCTCTTGCTTGAGTTAACCGCCAAAAGACTTATTGTGTTCCGGCTTGGGCGTTCAGAGACAATTTTTCTATCTTCTTCTTCTCTCTTTCCTGTCTGGCAACGCATTGGTGATGCCTTCGGTCCCTGATGTCCATGGGCGACGATAGCCATCAGCTGGATGTTTGTTCATCACTATTTCCATAAAAAAAGATATGAGATCGGCATTTTACTCGGTCATATGTTTAGATTCTATTAGGTTTCTGTAACAGAGCACCTAAAGTCCTAGATAAATAGCAAAACATCAGTTTTATTCACTAGCCATATTACAGTTGGTACATTAACATGTTCCGCCCATTTATTCTTCAAGTGAAATGTTTATCTTACTAAATATGTAGAAGGTACAGCTAGTTTAAGAAGTAATCTATCAGCTAAATAAGATAAAATGTTAATATTATAGTGTTAATTATTTAGAGGAGAAAACGTTTACAATAACTGCTTCTAGTTCAATCAACTCCAAGTGAACTTCTATAGGTACTATTACTAGTATTATAAAGCTGAAGACTTTGTTTGGTGAATTACTGGTTCGAATTAAAAAAATATATTTTTGTGTTGGATAGTCCATTTGTCGAGGAAGGTAATTGACAATTGTATTGTATTGTGTAGTTAATATTTTTTTCAAATTAACGCGGGTGAAACCGCGGGGCACAGGTCTATTTAAAGACCACTTCCGTATGTCCCTGGCCGCGAAACTAGAAAAGTTAGTAAATGATTTGACTTGACTTTATTATTATAATGTTTTTAATAGATATACATACTCGTATTTTATCTAGTTTATTAGTTACTAGTAGATATTATTATATTAGTTAGTTTTGCATAATAATCAAATGCATCGTAACGTAACGTAATTCATAACAAAAGATGGAGTAGGACTAGACTAGACTAGGACTTAGGAGACTGGACAAGTAAGGACTTTAAAGTTTAAAGAAAAGAATAGTAATTAATTTAATTTATTATATTACACAGAAGCAGAACTTTAATAATATTATTACTTATTAGTATTGCATTACATTCTAATACAGACAATACAGTACGAAAGACCTACTTGATCTTAGTACTGTTAAAAAAATACGTTTATCGACTATTACTCGTTAAACGAAACTATAAGGGTGTAGGCAGATAAACAATACACGGCATGTCTTATGCATTCCACAAGAAGTCTCAACAGCGTGATTCAGTAGTCGTTTTACTAGCGCCATCTATGAACGTAACTTTAAACTAACTTACGTCGACCTACATTTTACATATTGGAATTTAGTTAGGTACTTGACTTGTGATTTCTGATTTTTAGACAAATACATATTGCGTTATTGAGATATTATAACTACTTGCATAATAATATTGAGACCTTCCACCTTCCACGTCTATTTTAGCCGGCAATTTGTCTGTTTTGCCGTATGTATTTTGTCAGCGATTTACATTTAAAAAATCACGCGCTATTTTTTCCTAAAACGATGAAGTCATTAAATGAGTAGTAAATACTAGGCATTTACTCAATAATATTAGGATATTATGTAATAAATTGGACACATTTAATGAGACTTCTACGTATAGTAGACCGGCTGTGCCACATAATATATGGCATAATCAATATAATATTAAAAAACAATATTAAAAAACAGTATTGAAAAGCAAAATTCTAACATAAAATAAAACACCATAATAAATATAATAATAATCAATTTTTCATAACGCGCGTTATTAAATACGCGCGTGACGTTTTTCGTGTTATAAATCTTAAAATTTCACTCCCAATTTTTATGTGACTATTTTGAAACTCAAGTTAACTTATTAAAAGACTTTTTTCCACTAATATAATACTAAAGATAACTAAAAAAATTAAAATACAAATTATCAAAAGATAAGTTTTATTTCATACTTCCAACAAGCGATCTAGTACGAACATACAATTCACTGCTTCCAACACGTTATTCCAATAGAACACAAATCGAGATTTACAAAATCCTTCATTCATTTTGTCAATGGTTGGGGTAACCTTTCATTACGTCCCAAGACCGCTATGGTTTGAAACGAATTTCACATTTATTTATTTTCAATAAACCTTCTTGATATATCTACACGGGTCAGAAATGATCAGTTGGCCTTCAGTTTAGCCACGTGCCACAAGCCTAACGACTCCACATAGGATTTTGTATTTTATCCAAGCTTTTGTGTGACCCATTTTTATTATAATAACTCCTCGATGGCTATCGTAGTAAATCATATTCTTGAAAATTGTGTTTGGCGAGGTATACTTTCTCATTCTGTCGAGATTATTGTCCAATCTTCAAATCACAGATAGATACCAATCTCAAATTATATTTAATACTAATATACATTTTTCTTATTCTTTTCAGATCTGACGACCCTGGAAAATGAACCGGTTATACAAATGAGGTTTTCAGAACGGAACTTTGGCCAAAAGGTAATTTGGAATTCACTTGTGATGAGAACAGATTATTTTTATAAAACACGTTATTTTTTCCATTACACTGAATAGGATTATTATTTTTTGTTGCAGGAAAATGGCGTATAAAAGATCACACGAGAAAGAAGTTGATTTCGCGTCTGGAAAGAAAAAGTGTTACCGTTTACTCGCTAAATATATTAAAATGTTCTCTATTAATATATATAAAGATACGTAAAATGTAGCATCTTACCTGTCTTCTCGTTTAGACGTGAAAATGGGCCAAACATACACGCACACTAACAACAATTATACCTCACTAAATTACTCAGAGTCTGACAGTATAATTGACGATGAGAAAGACGTTTGTGCTGTGGCAGATGACCCTAAATATCCAAGTAGCTTCGGGATAACGCTCGCTGTTCCAGAATGGGAGGCCATTTGTACAGCTATAGTACTTACTCTAATTATCATCTCGACTATTGTCGGAAACATTTTGGTAATACTCAGCGTATTTACTTACAAACCTCTGAGGATAGTACAAAACTTTTTCATAGTATCCCTGGCTGTTGCGGACTTGACTGTAGCCATATTAGTCCTGCCCCTCAACGTCGCCTATTCCATATTAGGCCAGTGGGTATTTGGAATATACGTGTGCAAAATGTGGCTCACTTGTGACATAATGTGTTGCACGTCATCAATTCTGAATCTGTGCGCAATTGCCCTCGACCGATATTGGGCTATTACAGACCCAATAAATTATGCCCAGAAACGAACATTAGAAAGAGTGCTTTTTATGATCGGAATCGTTTGGGCATTTTCTCTAATTATTAGCTCACCGCCTTTACTGGGATGGAATGATTGGCCAGAAGTATTTGAACCTGATACGCCATGTCGTTTGACGTCACAACCTGGTTTCGTAATATTCTCATCATCTGGATCATTTTACATTCCTTTAGTCATAATGACGGTAGTATACTTTGAGATATATCTAGCAACGAAGAAGAGACTGAGAGATCGTGCTCGGGCGACTAAAATCAGCACGATTTCTAGCGGTCAGAATAAATTCGCTACGAAAGATAGTGATAATCAAGACCAGGACTCAGTTAGCTCGGAAGCCAATCACAACGAGCACCAAGGCGTGACGCGACTCGTTTCGGACAACGAAAAGAAAAAGAGGCCGAAAAAGGGCACTCCAAAGAAAAAACCTAAGCGTAGATATTGGAGTAAGGACGACAAATCGCAAAATAAGCTTATTATTCCGATTTTGTCTAACGAAAACTCTGTCACAGATATAGTGGAAAATATTGAAAATCGAAACACGTCGTCTGAAAGCAATTCTAAGGAAACTCATGACGACGACAATATTGAAATTGTGAACCCTGTACAAACAAAACCGCAGAAGAGGCCGAAACCTAACCAACAGAACACTGTTTATCAATTCATCGAAGAGAAGCAGCGCATTTCATTAACACGAGAGCGTCGAGCAGCCCGTACTTTAGGTATAATAATGGGAGTCTTCGTCGTTTGCTGGCTACCCTTCTTTGTACTATACCTTGTCATCCCCTTTTGTAGTAGTTGTTGTTTATCAAACAAGTTCATCAACTTTATTACTTGGCTCGGCTACATAAATTCAGCTTTGAATCCCTTGATTTATACCATTTTTAATATGGACTTTCGCAGGGCGTTCAAAAAACTACTTTGTATAAAGCCGTAACATTAATCAAGTGCTCAAATATTTAGTAAGGCGTTAATTTCGAACTTAACTAATCATCGCTAAAATAAGGCATTTCTGTCGAAGTGTCAACGGTGTAAAATATTTATTTTATTATACTTTTGATTAGAAATGTTCTGCTTATAGTTATGAAAGCCGCTGGTTTGCTCAAATTATAACTTTTGAAATTGAAAACTTTGATTGTAAGAATGTAAATTACTTAGATGTTGAATTTAATTCTTGTCACCTATTGTAATAAAACCAAAGTAGTAATAAATAATAAATCGATCATTATGATGTTAAGATGTATACTCTATTGTAAATAAGATATAGCAATGTGCATAGCGCATTAGCTAACATTTATTAGCTTATCTTGTATGATATTATTTACCGAATTTTAAAAGTATCGAATTCTTAAAGTCAACGAAAGTTATAACATTATAAATAGCAATATTATCGTTTACGTGTATATACATATCCTTGGTCCAGTGTAAATTAAGTAGATGTAATTTTGTAAATAATATAAACTATCTAATAATAAATTATTGTATTCGAAATATTTAAGAGTTTCCCTTCTCGATACAGATAAGGATACAGTATTTAGTAAGTTATTATAACATCTATCATGTTAGAAATTTCATTCAATAGTTTTTAATTACACATATCCCTTTTTAAATAATTTGAGCCCTTATTTAAAAGGGATATTGAAAACAATTTTCTGTTTGGTATCAATTAGTTGTGATAAAATATATAGCCAATGTTTTTCTTTACAAATAAAAAACTTTTACTCAAATTTGACATGGTTTTATTAGCGCCGATATCCTCGATGAAAATGTAAATCATTTATAACAATATTAATAGCAAAATAATAGACATAAATAGGTATATCATCATAGGAACATCATGACGACTTTTAAGATTTTATTATTTTGCTTTTTGTGAAAGAAAAAACATACGACATTTTTGTATTACCTACTGAAGAAAGACTAGAAATAGAAAATTAGATCTGGAAAAATATGTTAACATCAGATCGACGACACTGTTTGTTTCTGTATGTAAAGTAGCTAAAAATAATGAATTAAAAAGAGTTTTTTCTCTTAGTTTTTGTATATTTATAAAACATTCTCCATGGGGTTCGCCTGGATAGCTACCATCCTTAAGCATGAATCAGACACCAAACGACTCGTCGTGTTCCGACTGGGGGCTTGTGAGCCAGTTCTTTCTTTCTGTTTCTTCTCTATTCCTTGACCAGCAACGCACCAGTGATGCCTTTGGTGTTGCTGATGTCCATGGGCGACGACAGCCACTTACCATCAGGTGGATCGTCAGCTTGTTTGCCGTCGAAGAGGTCTGAAGCACACTCACATCCCTGGTTCAGTTTGGTGCAGGGTTAAAGCTAGGAATATAATGTTTTATACTGCTTTGTGATATTTGGCATAGCCTAAGCCAAGTAAATCGACAATACATTTATTAACGTGCTCATAGAAGCATAGAAACCCTTAAAAAATGTCAGTAGCGGTCACCCATCACTTGTTCCACCAAGCCTAAATTTATATCAGTCAGTCATTAAGATGGTCGTCGATAATTGCTACACATAGACTAACACAACATCCTATTGTATATTAAATAATATAAATATAAAATATTTGAAGGCTTTAAAATGGTCTAAACAAAAACTGAGAAGTGGCAATAATTTTTAACGTGTCCCCACGTTAAAATGGTTGTCTTTCAAAGACAATGGTAGTGTTTGACAATTTGTGGGCCTCTCTACTTTAGTTATAAAATGTTATTTTGAATGATTTTGTCACAAAAAAAAAACATAAGCCAAATCCAATTGATATGCGAAAGTAATTGCGCCACTAATATGAGCATGCAGGCATTTCTCTATACCGAAAAACAATTCCTATTTCACGCTAATTGCTGCTGAGGAAAGATAAAAATATGTAAAGCATTTTAATTCGCACCGAGCGTGATAATTATGCAGAAAGCTTGACAGGGAATAAAAATATATGCTTCTATCTCAACGTGAATTATATAAGGTACTAGAATCTTGTAAATATTTCATTGGACATTTTTTGTTTTTAGTAAAAGAGTGACAGATACAATGAGGAGCCATCCGATGGTAAATGTTAAAAATTTTGTCAACTCAAATAGCTATCAGTGGATAATACTCGGATTAACACTGCAACTTAAACACGTGAAAAAATGAAGGTTGGCGTTAAGCAAAACTGTTCTGGTGAGCTAGGTGGTACGAATACCTCCAACCCCGTCCACTTTCGTCGTAGCCTCGTCTATCTATAGTGATGTTATAAAGAGGAAAAATTTGATTGTTTGTTTGCATTGAATAGGCTTCGAAACTACTGAACCGATTTGAAAATTTCTTTCACTGTTGGGAAGCCACACTATCGCCAGGTGACACAGGCTATATTATATTATCAAAAAAATTTGAGATCCTTAATAAAACTCCAATAATGTAACCCAAGGTGTAAAAAATAAAGAAAATCGAAGCAAAGCGAGGGCAGTTACTCGTATCTCATAAAGAAGAGTTCCCGTTTACTTTTGTTCACTTAATATTTGACATCAATAGGAAATTTATACAAAGATAACTTACGGAGGAACGTACCTACACGATTTAAGACAATGCATTCAATTTTACGTTTACCCACATAATATCGCAAAATCCGGCTCAGGCATAGATGTTACAGATTTGCACCAAAGATATACATCCGTACGAGATAGTACAATTCCATCTTTAAATCTAGGACGGTAAGTAAACTATATTGCAAATTTTCTAGTAAAAGCATGTTCACTCTTTTATTCAAGAAAAAGATCAGAGATAGGTCTCCTTAATAAGTTGTACGTAGTGGTACTCAAGGATACACCCCTTGCCTTCATCAAAACAGGCACGTTGGTTCTATGAGTGTCTATATTTGTCTATGGTGTCTTGCTATAGAATTTTAACTTTTTTGCTATTCTTATAACGGAATAAATGTTTCTTTCTTTCTTCTTTCTATGTTAATCTTCGCTTTTCTTCGGGTGTGTGATGGAGCATGGGAAACTGATCTTCATATTCGTTCTCACAAATTAACAGTTCTGCAGTCTTTATGAAACTCTTCATTTACTTGGCCCTTCCAGCCTGATATAAATCAACGACTACCGTATTATGGAAAGTATTAAATATGACAGTAATTAAAATATCCAGTTTTATTTAAAACCTCACATCTGGGTGATTAATTATAAAAGCGGCTTACCGAAGCGTATTAACCGTTATCACGTCACGCAATGACTATTCGTTACAATTGATTTAAATAAATACTTTTAACGAGAATATGTTTTTACGGCAGCTAAATGGCGGGTTCGAAATAAAGTGATGGCTTGACCCAATTGCATTAAAATCACATAAACAAGTAATAAGTACAAGGGACGGGTAGTAACTTTTGGCCGTATTCAACCAAGCATTTGCATCATCACATTTAGGTGACGGACTTGACTTCTATCTCACGATGAGAGATTTTCTTCTGACTTGACAAACAATATCACTCACGCCTCTTGCCTCTTACACAAACAGTATCCCGCGGCTAATATTAATCGACTGTCAAAGCTAAGTTAGGTGATATAAAACTGAGCGGCTCGTATGACAAAAGCATGCCACAAGGTTGACTTGCATAAAACAGCCCTCTGGAATTGAATATATTTGTATGAAATAAAGAAGTGTGGAAAACGTTTGTACAAAATGTGTGTGCTTTTTATTATAAAACAATTGAACAATCCACATTTTTTAAACAGTTATGTTGTCGAATATTCCAAACGCGGTTCACCGGACTAAAGATAATAAGATACATTCCATAGTCTGACCACTGCTTCACGCTGTATCTATATATATATATATATATATATATATATATTTTAATATCTAATAAGTTAATGCTTGACTACAATCCCACCTGATGGTAAGTGGCGATGTAGTCATTGGTGGTAAAGCGCATTAACTTAGTAAAAGCCTATTCACTCTTGCCTTGAAGACACTCACATCATCATTGAAAAGTATTGCATTCACCGAATTATATAGAAATAAAGGTTCATGAGATACTTTTTAGAATATACATATTTTAAGTTTTGATTAAATACAAAAGGGAATTGGATTTTTGGAACTCCTCTAAATCAGATGATTTCTTATATTTATGCATTCCTATTTTTTGTTATCTACCTCGTTACGGTGTAGGTATATAAAAATATATAATAAAATTTTAAAATGACCTCCGAGACATCCAACATTAATTTCAAAGACCTAAGAAATGTCAGTTTTTTACATAAAACGTCATAAACTGTTGCATCTGAATTATTCAAGCTGCAACGAATGTAAATCATATTCTCCAACTTTGTAAAGCTACAACAAATTTAAGTTTTTCTCGACTTTGAAAAATTTGCATGATCAGTAAAACTGTAGAACTTGGTGTAAGATTTTATCCTTCTTTGAGTTCAGTCCATCGTAAATAATTGTGCAGATTTTTATACTCACCCAGCACTCTGCACGTGTCTTTTGAGATAATAAGTAGGTACCCTTTATTATTGTGTTTTGGTATGAAAGATTAAAAAACATCTATAAATTCTCTCTAAATAATATTAGATAAGATAGTATTATATTACCATGAAAGGTGTAAGGGCCTCCATTCCTCCTAGAGTTTTAGGGAAACTACTCATAGGATACACTGCTAAGCAACCAACAAAGTTTCAGCCAATCCTACAAATCAAGTCAAACCAACTAAATCCAGAAAGTACTAGCACAATATGATGGTAAAGTTTTTTTTTCAAATAGCTCTTATAAAGGTCCTTTAAAGTTTAGACAGCTATTTAACATCTTTGTTTTCTATTAACGGAATATTATCAAACTGTTGCTAGCGAATCCGTTTGGATTCCGTAACGTTAAGGTATATTTCTCATTATCTAATCATTTTCGTTTTCATTATATCACCTAACAAACTGTAATACAACAATTTTAATTTATATTCTTTATCAATGAATACTTTTTCATTAAAATTCGCTATTTCCTTCTAACGTGAACATATTATAATTTTCTATAAATTGTAGTATTTTTCCTCACGCTTAGCTTGGAGTAAATGAATTTGTCTGTTTTTTTTATTATCATCTAATATGGATCTTTTTCTAATATGTTATAATGCTACTATAATAATGAGATAAGACCAATTTTAAAAGAATTTGCTTTTGCTAGAGCTTAGATTTTACTAACAAGAGGAATAATTCTAAGCTAAATCTAATGTAACACACCAATGATGTAAAAATAAATCTGTCTACAGTCTGCTTTTATGCCAAAACTAACACATTTCTGCAGTAACGAAATATGTTTTAAAAGAAGTACGCATATAAGTAATGTTAAAAGGTAAAATAAATTAATATGTCAAGCGGTGACGTGACATAATTAAGAATACTACATCAGGTACATCATACTACAGGTCGCTAGTGAGCTGTGAGACCGCGCCTTGAGCGGCAATGTAATTACGGATCAGCATGTATTAATACGAAGTACTTGTCAATAACTTGATAAGGTACCGTAGTAGTGCCCCAGGGTAATAATCAGTCCAGCGGGCCTTTATTAACTCATTAAACATAATTATATAATATGCAATAGAATGTAACGACATATAATCTATACTAATATTATAAAGAGGAAATATTTGATTGTTTGCATTGAATAGGCTCCGAAACTTCCGAACCGATTTGAAAAATTCTTACACTGTTGGAAAGCTACACTATCTCCGAGTAACATACGCTATATTATATTTTCAAAAAAATTAGGGATCCTTAATAAAACTCCAATATTGTAACCCAAGGTGTAAAAAATAAAGAAAACCGAAGCAAAGCGAGGGCGGATACTCGTGTAATATTTATGTGTGTAACGCAATGATATTAAAACTAAAGATACGTTATGCCCTTACAAATCAACCAAAAAATCTGTTCCGATCGAGCTTCAACACACACACGTTTATCTTTTGTTTCATTAAACCGATCACACATTGATAAATTATGTAAAAGGGATGGCACTACTAAAACCATAATAATAGTGAAAAAGACAGCTAGTGTTTGTCGCTCGAGGTCGCTCGCGTCACAGCGCGTCACGAGATCTATGACCAAATGGCACACATTTGCACACTTAGCACACTAACAAATTCAGTACGGAACAGTCAGTAAAAGTTAAAAGAAATATTCGATATTAGTACCAATATTTAACATAACGTTTTATGTACTTACCTATGGTATGTAATCCATCATTTTTATTCAATTTGGAGATATGATTTTTTCGAAATCTCAAAACAACTCGGCATTTTGGTGAAACTATAGACGGCCTCACTCACGGCAGCTATCAACTGTATGAATTGAAATCGCTATACTTATGCACATTCGACTGGCGCGGCGTACTTCTAGCGCCGTGTTGGCATGTCTTGTATATAATGTCATTGGTGTAACGACATTAAACTTAATATGACTAAAACGTGTTGGAGCTCGTAAAAATTATGTATTTTGTGATGGGGAAAGGCTGATAAGGAATTATTATAATAAAAAAATCGTAATATGTATGGTATCTGCTTAGATAAGAAAAATAATCAGGATGGAAGAAAGTAATTGAAAAAAACTTGACTTGTGCGAAAGAAGCGTTAATGATTCAAATATTTACAAATTTTCGGCTAAATAGATACAGAAGGTAGATACAGTTTTCCGTTGCCATAAGCGTCTGTACTTTTTAAACTACATATTTAAAAAAATGTAGGCAATTTATATCGTATGTCGTACTTGTTTATTTTATAGCCAAATATTTCGCAAACGGACCCCTAATTCCAAAAATGGTCTTAAAAGACCCATAATATTTTTGGAAGACCTTTTCAACGATACCCCACAATAAGGGGTACGCGACTAAAAAATCATCCTCACGTTACCTGTAGGGAAAGAAAAAAATACGCTGAAAAAAAAAATGTTTTTCAATATTTATTCTACCATTCTGGATTTTTAATAAATAAGTATATTATTATCTATGCCAAAGTACAGCTTTATATGGTCGTCCCACGACTATAAAGCACATTGCGAGTCGACCGCTAGAAGATATTAATTTTCAAATGCACTTGCCGTGTCGTTGCAATCCATGCGAATCGATTACTAACTCAATTTGAAATGTAGGGGGCCTTATTTTTCGCGCAATCACAAGCGAAATGCGATTTTCATTCGTAGCTACAGTTCACAGACATTTTAACGGGATTAGGTCGCAATGAGAGGCAATTAACAATTGTCACTGCTTCCTTCTCGACAACACTGATACTGCGAACAATAAATAAAAGTATACTTACTCGTATCATAAGCTATTCATAAATTTGTTGACTTTGATGCATATTAAGATAGTATTACAGATATAATATGTGAAAGGAAAATCTTTGTAAATATTCCTTTTGAAGAATAATAGTATATCCATATAGGAATGTTTTGGAGACGACTTGGAGAAGAAGGTATTGTTTGAAGTTATTTTTAAATTATAAAATACGATTAATATTGTGTTTTTTATATTTTTCTTCGATAGAAACCCAAGTTGAGCGGTGGAACCGTAACACTCGATGAGAATATGTTATGCCAATATACCACTTGCTTGTATATGAGCGAAAATTGTGGGAAAATGCAGCTGTGATGGATAATTCATGGTAATTACTAGGATATAGTTGCAAGACATATTCAATTCTTGAGCGTTTTCGTACTTTGAAGGGCATGTAAAACCGTCGGTCCCGGTTGTTATCATAAAATAACAGTTTTTAAGCCATGTCGGAGGCCCTCGGGCGGTTTGAAAACTCTCGACATTCGGGTTGGCCACTAACCCCTCCACCAGTCCGCACTGAAGCAGCGTGGTGGAGTATGCTCTAGGCCTCCGCAAAAGGAAAGACCCGTGCCCAGTAGTGGGCCATTAATGGGTTGAAACCAGTTGCAAGACAAGGAATTGAAAGGCACACTTACTTGGTGGAGTCTTTCGATGGCAGCCTCGTGGCACATAGCAACGTTGTATCCTCCAGAGTATATGTATTATATCTTTTACCACACATTAAATACAGCGATTTATACATACAGGTCACTTGAGTTAATAAGTTCTGTAAGCGGTTATATGCATTGAGTTGCAAACGTATCGAAAGCAAGCTGCGCGTGTGGGGACCATATAACGATTAACACTGGTCTTATTATAAGAGTGCGAACAGCGATATCTTGCAAGTTCTCCTGGGAAACGGAGATACAAGTACGGTACATGAATAAATAAAAAATCTTGTCCTAAGTACGTAGGTACTTAGCTACAATAGAATATCCAACAAAATGGTTTCACAGGAAATGCGGTTTTGATAAATGAGATGTGCCATAACAGTCTCTCCAACCACGAGTTAATACTGACAAATGTGTATAGTGTTAAGCAGCTTTGGAAGTATTTGCATAGAGATATTATGTTATTTCACAGTATTATGAGGCTGGCACAGTGACTGATTCTATTACTTTAATAAACTGTCCACAGTTTGGAAAATATACAGTTTAACTAACAAATATATCATGTAGTGAAGTGTGTAGGATGTCATTAGAATTTTAATGATTCTAATTATTTTATAGAGATCCAGAAAATGTAGTAATGTACCTATTACGTAGGTGTGTGCCCGTATTTTTTCCAAAGCTATATTATAGAAACAAAATATATCTATAAATTTATTATAAAAAAAATTAAAAAAATATCGACACATTTAGTGATTTTATTCAGAATACGAGTACAGGAAACTATAGTTTTATATTACAAAATTATTAGATCAAAGAGATAAACTGAAAATATTCGCAATGAAACATTTTTTAAATATTTTTTCGACAACGATGAAATGAAAGCGTAATAAACTGGCCCATGTACATTGAAGTATAATGACATAGAACAGACATCTCGAACAAAATGTGTGTCCCGAAACCGCGATGACGCGTTCTTTTTTCAAACTCTAGAAGGTGATTTACATAGAGTAACTTTGTATAAGACACTTGCCGAACCACGACAAACAGTCAACGACTCTAAATCTTTAGCTCTTCCAAATGTTTGATTTAATGTTTAATTGAATTCACTGAGTAATGTAATACACATAATTTATTATTTACCAAAGAGTAGGTACTATAGTCATTCTTATCGGGCTTATTTATTTGTCCATTAACACGCTTACTTGCCAAGTGTGTAAGCCCGACTCATGATTTTAACGTGATAACGTTTATAAAGACGATGAGCCTGGGAGGCATTCACGAAAACCGAGTAACGTCACGGAAGCGCGCGCAGCATTAGAGAGAGAGGCACGCTAGACCGGCCGTCTCTCTCCCACTCAAGCGTAATCGGTCCGCTTGGAAGGTCACGAGCCACAACGCGTGCAAAGTATCGAGAAAGAGATACGCTGAATAATAATAAAACGAAATATATATCTGTAATTTAATATGTAAAATTGTAATTTTTATTTTATTTTACAATCTTTTGAAAAGAAATGATTTCTCGTAGCTCGTACGTATTATTATTATATGAAAACGAAAATCTACAATAGCGTCATCTCTGTTTATAGGTATGAACTACTTGAAAGAACTTTACACAGTACATCGACTCGGACTTTAGTTGTAGTCAAGAAAATCACAGATGTCGCACAGCTCCTGATATTTAAAACGATTTAAACCAAATTTTCAACTCAAATATGTTTAAAATCGTATAGTTAGTATGAAATTTAATATTATAATCTAGCTAGATACGCGGGTCGCGGTGGCGCGTCAAGCCATGTTCAAGCTGACACAACTGGCGAGTAGCACCGCGGCTCCGTGCGTAGGGCTTCCATTACGTTCTTACATTACATTATTTATATCATAAATTATTCTTCTACGAAATAGACGTTATCACGTAAAACCATTGTCCGTAAACCGACTTTACAGACAACCAATTTTTTTCAATTCAATTCAATTGACTGACCTGAACTGACTGAACTGACTTGAATTGATTCAAGTCAATTTATTTGCATTTCATTCAAAAATGGCGGGAACATTCCACAATAATTGAAATAAATTCGTTTTAGTTGATTTAAGTTAATATTTTGTTTTCTTACTGATGATAAGTAATACCATTTTCTTTTTTGTATTTTTTTACGTGCAATTGTGACAGGTTCTCATCACGCAAAACGGCATTTTTTCAGTTTGTTACTAAACAATTTTGGCATGCGGCCGCAATGAACGCAGGTGAGTGACAAGCAAGTGAGTGAATGAAGTGAGCCGCCCTGGCCACAATGAATGCACCCGACTCAATGTTCGGGGTGTCTGTTCTATACGAAGTAATAGTACTTCAATGCCCATGTACTTTCTCGTCAGTATGGATATGGATGGTTACGATTAAGGGATGAATCATGCTACACCGTGCCGAGCACGAGAAGTTTTACTAACATCTCGGCTCGGACACGGAAGTCGCACGGTGTAGCATAAACACTCGATGTCCGCGCCATATAAAATGCTAGTGAAGTTTTGAATCCGTGCCTCGTCCGTGCCTCGGCCGCGTCACGGATCGTGCCCGGCTCGGTGTAGCTATTCATCCCTAATGAAACGCCGTGTCATCGTTGTCAGAGACGGAAATTTAATGGATGACGGAAACAAAACTGTAATCATGTATAGTTCAAAGTAGTGCTCTTCGCGCGGTCTTGTCCGTGTTTTTTGGAATAACATTTTATTCCAAATCATGGTCTACCTGTATGCTAAATATATAGAAATAAATGAAATAGGAGTGTCTGTTTGTAATATTAAAATAACAGCTTTTTCCTAAGTGCATTTGGATTTATACACGGTACATAGGTATACCAAAACAACATTTTTTACGATTGTTGTCTGTCTGTCTGTTTGTTTCGGCTAATCTCTGAAATGGCTGGACCGATTTTAACGGGACTTTACTGGCAGATAGCTGATTTAACAAGGAGTAACTTAGGCTATTTATATTTTAGCAAAAAAAAATAGTTTTAGAAAAAAACGTGTTACGAATTTCGCCAGGTCAGCTAGTTTCATATAAATTCGTTCAGTAGTTTTTTCGTGAAAGAGTAACTAACATGCTCAAAAACTATCACATTTATAATATTAGTAGGAAAACAGTTCTGTTGTTAAATTCATATCGAGGTTACAAAGATGCTGAAAACAAGTGTAGATAACTGAAATTACATTATTACTACATTAGCATGGTTTAGTTGCTTTGGTTAGTTTTATTAAACGCTCTATAATCATCGTTGGATAAATAAAAACATTAAAATTTATAAAATAAAGTATAAAAAAAATGTTGGCCAAATATATGACTTTTTAGCAATGTTTAGTACATACGAAAACACAGTATAGTGTTTATAATTTAAAAACAGACTCCTGTAACGTCAGCATGATAGTCACGTAATAAAGCGCATTGTCGTTGTCAGAGGCGGAATTCAATGGCTGACTGCGGAGACAAAACAACGGTAATTATGGCGTTATCAGAGCAGAACATTGTAAGCAGGCTGGTGTTTCATAATAATGAAACCTTAATTTCGTTATCGATGACAGCATCTTAATACATATGATTCAAAATGTAATTTCATTTTAGTCCCATGATAATGAACAATTTTTGACGCTCCGTGCTTGATACGCAACGGCGTTTGTCGGTGACTGAACGGTGAAAGAAAGGTTCAGTGTGAATTGTGTCATACTTTTCAACACAAAGAATATTTTTTGGTCTTACACGTTCTTAGCACGGTAGCATAGATAGTATTGTTACGTTCACATGCCGCAGTGATGGTATACTATACTAGGCAGTCCCCTTAAATAATACCAATTATATTTTATTGCTAGAAATCGAAAAGCTTCAGTTCCTCAGCATGGTAGTATTTAATAAAACGGCGATTCATTGTCGAAGGCGGAAATTGAACGGCTAATGCCAGCATTGAGGCTGTGTTTTAAATAAAAACTGTTGTCTGTAAAGTCGGTTTACGGACAATGGTTTTACGTGATAACGTCTATTTCGTAGAAGAATAATTTATGATATAAATAATGTAATGTAAGAACGTAATGGAAGCCCTACGCACGGAGCCGCGGTGCTACTCGCCAGTTGTGTCAGCTTGAACATGGCTTGACGCGCCACCGCGACCCGCGTATCTAGCTAGATTATAATATTAAATTTCATACTAACTATACGATTTTAAACATATTTGAGTTGAAAATTTGGTTTAAATCGTTTTAAATATCAGGAGCTGCGCGACATCTGTGATTTTCTTGACTACAACTAAAGTCCGAGTCGATGTACTGTGTAAAGTTCTTTCAAGTAGTTCATACCTATAAACAGAGATGACGCTATTGTAGATTTTCTTCCAAGCGGACCGATTACGCTTGAGTGGGAGAGAGACGGCCGGTCTAGCGTGCCTCTCTCTCTAATGCTGCGCGCGCTTCCGTGACGTTACTCGGTTTTCGTGAATGCCTCTCAGGCTCATCGTCTTTATAAACGTTATCACGTTAAAAAAAATTAACCCTCTTTTTAGCTCACATCATAATTAATATTTTGGATATAACTTGCTGTTGTGCGACTAGAGATTAAAAAATGGAGGTTTTTAAAAAAGTTTAATATAAGTGCGATAATTATACATTACGATAAAGATGAATAAACAAAATATTATATTTTGCACTGAGCTATGTCAATAATTAAACCCCGTTGTCAAAATTTACGATGTTATTTTAAATTCTTTATTTTTGAAGGTAAAGTACCTAATGTAATGCAATGCAACAAAAAGGAGGGGCGTTGATTTTTAAATTAGACGTTCCTAACTAGCGCTTTTATTTAAAATCTTAAGTCGTATTCTATAGTCAAAATATTAAACAAACTGTTCACAACAGTATTTTGTTTCGGTTATTAAGTCGCGTCATTAAAAGTTAAAACAGTTTCACTGCGCTCGTCTTAATAAACACAGTCACACCTTTGCACTATTCGTAAGAGCTGATTTACACGGTCAAACGGTTTTTCATGATTCATTTTTTGACTTTTTTGATTTATTTTTTGATAAACGTGATTTTAAAAGACGATGCATCATTAGGACATATCCGTCATTTTTCACGATTCGTGATTCGTGTGAACACGGACATTTAAAAACCATTGCCGCCGTCAAATAATAAAACAATTATAAAAATGATGATGCGACTAAGCTGTAACATAAGCACCATACATTGTGTCACACAGCACAAGGGCACCCCTCTACGGCCAACAACACAAGCGAATTTTAAAAGCTTATATTTTGTGAAATACTATTTAGATATTAATATCTCAATAGGTACTAATTTTTAAATATTTTTCATTAAAATCACCGTAGGAATAATGAAAACTATTATTAAATTATTTAAACATTCTTATGCGTGAATAGAATTGTATGACGTCAGCGGAATTCTAAATGCGCTGTTATCTCAGAAGAGTGCGAGATAATGTAAAAATTATTATGCCATTAGCCACATCACAGATAAAAGTTAGGCCCTTGTTCTTAGGGGTCCCTCAAGGGTCTGCGAGGAATATAATTAAGAGCACTCTTATCTCTTACACTATTCGTGATTGTGTTATAGTTTGTTTTATGTTATTCAAACGAGATATTCGAGGAAAAGTTTTGAGATAAAATTCGGTGAAGTTACTAAAATTTAGACAGGATGAGGTTAGCTCTGGCAGGAAATTGAACCTGGGACACCTTGTATACGGCGTCAAATACCAGCTAGAAGTTATCCCAGTACCCTAATTCACGTAACTTTAAGACGCATCGATTAAGTTGCAGTGACGCTGCAATCAAGTTGGAGTGACGCTACAATCAAGTTGAAGTTTGGCGTCTAAACCGTATTGTCATAATTTTTTGACTGCGCGTCAACTGCACGCCAACTGCACGCAAACTGCATGTGAACTTCACTTCTCCTGCACGCATCCTGCGCGCCTGTCAAACTTTATGAGACTTCAAACTTCAAAAGTTTATGAGAATACCAATCAAACTGCGATCGGGAACACGCTATCTTGACGCGCATTATCAGAATACCTTTTTGTGACGTGAGCGCGCTTGAGACGCGCTCGCGTGACGTGAGCGTGTTTGACAGCGCAAGAGAATACGGAAAGTGTCATTTTGATCGGAACGTCGCTGCAACTGCACTGCAATCGAACTTCTTAAGTTACGTGAATTACCCTGCTGTTCGTACGTTGGGCTTGCCTTATCACCCCTCGTGCTAGGCTCGCCGTTGTTAAACGCAAGGTCGAACAAGAAATTCATCGTCAGCATTAAATAATTAGTGATTCCGCAATTCGGAATGACGAATGAGTTTAATAATCCTGCTTTATTTTGTTTATCATCTGTCGTCGAACAGTCTAAAGACGGATATATTTCACCAGAGAAATGACGTCGGGATCAAAATAACTAATTGATCCAGATCCAACTTTCAATAAAATAGACGGTAAGATTATTTGGCTTTTGACCAGCCATAGTTTTAACGCAAGAATGGATCTTCTCTCAAATGCCACTGAAACAATACTTGAAGGAACCCTATTTTGCTCAGCAACTCATTCGTTTAATTTTTTATCTCCAGTTCTATGAATCACGCGTAAGGTTAAGTATCGTATAAAGAAGTTCTTATGACATTGTCTGTTACGTACGTTTATACCACACAGTAAACCTCGCATATTGAGGCGACGAGGTTACATAAAAATGACGTAATGCCTACACCCTTATTTATTTTTCGCCCTCTGCGACTGAGGTGCCTTAATTTTTACTATTCTATTGACGTGGTAGTGCACTAGACATCTTTGTTACAGCTTATTATTTTCAAATTCCGTTTCTGATTCCTATTCATAATTAATAGTTAATCCTGAAGGTACAGGGAACGCTGAAGTCAAAAGTTAATAATATAACGTTGAAATTCAAGTTTTTTAATTTTGTGATGTCTGCTGGACTACCACGTCAGTCGCAGAAGGATAATCCTATTTTTTGAACTAAGTAGGTACATTTAGTAGGGCCGTAGCTGTGCTGAAAGGTTATTTTGTTTATCAGGATAGATCAGACTAGAAGTGTATGGTTGTTTTTAGTATTAGTATAAATTTTGGGGAATTATTTGGGGATAATAAGGTAAAATATTTTTAAGTCGGAAAACATATCCGCTTTTCTCCGCGTTCGTAGAAGCCGAACTTAACTCACACACACATACACATCCAATTTTGTTTTATATTAATATCTATACAAATAAATACAATTAGAGTGTCTGTTTGTAATATTAAAATAACCGCTTTTTACTAAGTGTAAGTGCATTTGGATGTATACACGATACATAATTATACCAAAACAACATTTTTTTTTGTCTGTCTGTTTGTTTCAGCTTATCTCTGAAATGGCTGGACCGATTTTGATAGAACTTCCACTTGCAGATAGGTGATGTAACAAGAAGTAAATTAGGCTACTTTTGTTTTAGAAAAAAAAATAGGATCAACTTTTTCGTTAAATACCACGCAGACGAACTTACGGATAACAGCTAGTAATACATATAATAATAAGTAATTATATACGTATATCTTATTCCAGATCATGGTCTATCTGTATGCTAAATTTAATGAAAATTCATTCAGTCGTTTTTGCGTGAAAGAGTCACAAACAAAAAACCATATTTCCCCACATACTTTCACAGTTTCAATATCGTTCAAGGAGTTCATAAGGCAACAAGTATCAAATTACGTCGACCACAGGTGTGTGGCACTAGGCATATTGGAATACTTAAGAATATTGAATATTAAATTAAATTAAAATATTAAATTTTATCTCCCTTTTGCGCGGCTTAAGAAAATTATATTTGCCAAGGTGACACACAAATTGTTCCGCTTGACGGCTCATTCCCAATTTCATTTTTCCCAGTGAACGAATGTACATTAGTAATAGGGATGTTGACTAATTTTAGGATTCAATTTTATTTTATAGATAGAACCTCAATATTCACGAAAAAAATATTATAAAAATAATAATCTTCAATTTAAAAACAAAAATTGATAAATAAAAATCATTATCAAATTTCCCACCAAAAACGTCACGTGACGTCACTAAACGATATTCAATACTATCTGTCTGATAAGTTTGTTGAATTTCCATATAAAATTGTTCCAATGACGTCATATTCTCAAAATGGCGTTTGAGGTCACGTGACAGTGAGTACAATTTTTAACATTTTAAATTAATGATATTTAATTTATTGTGATTGATTTCAATAAAAAAAATCATATTTTAGGCCTTTAAAGGTTACCACTAATATTTTAGACATAAATTTATATTAATTTATAATTAGTGTCAACATCCCTATTATATTAGTTCATTGCTTTTTCCAGACCGTGGCTTGAATAAAACACACGCAAAAATCATAATATGACAGTAATGAATTAATTACATTCATTTCATGTTAAATCACGATTTGGCTTTTGAATATCTATTCGTTCTAAAAGAATCGTCATTACCGAATCTTCAATGTCAGAAGTACTTGAGGAACGAACTAGTTTTACGGTAGTTATGCTAGTTACAGCTATTAGAAAGAATTGCATTTTAGACCGCCATTTATTTTCCATTTATTTTCCATTTGTCATTGTTGTACTTAATACCCATTCTCTGGTGTACAATAAAAATATTATCATAATGATAGTGGCAAGCCTTAGACCTGGATCTAGACCTAGGCCTTACGTTAACTTGGGCCTAGACGGTAGACCTAGATTCCAGTTTTTCTATACTCGTAATCGTTTGGGGTTAGTCCATAAAACTTCCTACAGACATTTTTATAGGATATACGTCCATCGCAATAGGAATAAACATAAATTCTAAGCCATAACTATTTATTATGTTTAGTTTATTGCTATAACTTTTGTAATATATGCCTGAACTAGTGAAAAGTTTATGTATGTATTATGGTTGTTGTAAATCTGTCCTTTTTATCCCAAACAATTGACCAATTTCATTATTTGTATGAAAATATGAATCCATATAATTATATTCTCCTTCTCAAATTATATTCTGTTTCAAGGCTCGGGTCATATCAGAGCTCAGTAGAATCTAACAGAAAGAATTTTGTCTCACTAGATTTTTCATTAAATAGGTAATTTGTAAAATTCAATATACCTACAAACTGACCCCGTTGAGCCCTTCAACTAATTAGTAAATATAAATTAAACCAAATATCACGTTTGCATATAACAATTAATAAGTCATCAAATCAATGTAAAATATAAATAATTATTACGCGGAATCATTAAACCAACACCACTGAAGTTGTTAAAAAAAACGTCGTTTTTGCGAGATGAACTAATCTTCTAGGAATGCTAAAATATTTGTCGTCAACTTAACGATATCTTTGTTTAAGTTTAAATGTAAATATACTTATCGATATGTCAATGACTAAGTCATATAATAATATGTATTTTTTATGAGCTCTGGTATTTTTATATTTTATGACTTCTTCGAGTGGGAGAAATCCCATTACTATTTAGAATTTGAATTTTGAAACATGAAATTGCATGTTGCGGATATTTTCTTATTATACTGAGCTAATATAGAGTTTTATAGGTAAAGAAAAATATATAATATACTTCCCTACCAATCTGCATTGGAGCAGAGTGGTAGAGTATGCTCTAGGCCTCCTCAAGAGGACCCGTGCCCAGTAGTGATAAAATGATAAAATAAAAAGTAGTTCTGCTCATTTTAATTTTACAACGATATTATTAGATATTATCATAATGTTGAATTACACTTATCACAAATATATTACATCAAATGGTGAGAATAAAAATTTTAATCATACCTAGTATAGTATTATTATTATTCCAATGATTATGATGGCTGAACGTTCATATATATTTTTTTATTATTTTATGTCTTGGAAAATTTATCTATACGTATCTGTTAGATGTAGACACGATATCATTTTTCCTTTGTTTGTACGGATGTCCTGAAACCATCCAACCAATATGGCTCAATTAAATGGTTTAATGACCAAAAATGGTTTAATTTGAAAGGCAATAATCCAAAGGTGATTTGAAACTACTAAATCAATGCATTAGGCACATTCCGTTCATTGATAAAGTCGATTAAACACTTTTCCCATCCAATAATTTGAAGATAATATGTAAAGATCGCGCGGCGCATCAACGTCAACACAAAAACACAGATCTGTCATTCTTATCAATTTTTTTTAGTGTAGTGAAACACAACGGGTATCCACTAGTAGTTAATAATTATTTTTAATATGTTATAAAATTTATTTACAAAATTAAACTATTTATTATTATTTAAAAATAAATTATTTCATTACTTGGAATAAGAAGTCTTACAATTAATTAAAAATAAATAAGGAAATAAATAGATAATAAAAATATATTTTTACAGTATTCGTTTTAACTTTACTTTTTATGGCTAAATTTACACATGAGGTCGTTTGTATTCTAAAGTTTTCCTCTCCCAAATCTTTGAAATTTCAATTTCATTACCATAATTATTATTATTTGTTTTCACCAATAACTTCACTGCAATGGTAACTATATTCTACTGGATACTTCTTATAATAACAGCACACAATCACTTTCTTTGCGAAATAAAATTCTTGAAGTTCAGCTTCCAAGGTTTTAATTTATTCACTAATCGACACTGTACCAGGATCTGCCTTCGCCGAAATACTCAAATCACACCTTTACAGGTCCAACAAGAGTGTTTTAACTTCTCGATTAATCGTTTGGAAAGCAGAGGTCACCAACCTTTTGATAGTTAGGTCCACAAACATTACTTTCCTCTCCTTTAAATCTCACGTCTATATCAAAATCTTCATAGTCCACCTCATTTTCGTCACTCGATTCATTATACTCGTAGTTCGTGGGCCCTTCAAACACAATAGCATCTGGGTTTGCATAGCGCGGGTAAAACATATTTTTCGCGTATACACTAGAAACGAGGTAAAGTAGAACACACGTGATTATTGTTGCCATTATTGGAATGACGAATCGACTGGTTATCGAAACGAATGTCGCAATACTGAGATAGCTGTCTTAAATACCATTGGGTTCATAGTGAGGTAGCGTAAACTTGGTTCAAGTGAGTAATTCTAATATTTTAAGGTTGAGTCATTTTAATTTTAGGTTCCGTTTTTGTATGTTGATTTCGATATCGTCTTTAAGAAAATATGGATGAAAAGTCGGTATACACTAAAGCAATAATTTAATACCTAACATTTTAAAAAGTTATCTTGTAGATAGCAATAAGTAATGATTGAAGAAGAATGATTTTTTCAAACGGAAATGTCCGGCAAACGAGCCGACGATCCATTTGATGGTAAGTGACTATCATCGCCCATGAACATCAGCAACACCAAAGGCGTCACTGATGCGTTGCTGGCCAAGGATGAGAGAAAAATTTAACGTATAATTATGTACGCGCGTGAGAAGTTATACTTCTTTGGCATGAAAAAAAAACAGTTTCAAAAAAAACAATACTCAAACAAAAATGCATTTTTTTATTTTACAAAAAAATTCAAAAAAATCAAAAAACAATATTAAAAATAAAACAATATAAAAAAAACACTATTCATAAACAATATTCTAACAATATTCAAAAAAGACAATACAATAAAAAAAAATATTTCAAAACGAGCGTTTTCAAAAACGCTCGTGACGCTCGTCACCGTCCTTTTTGTGTCACCGTCCGTGTTACAAATCTTAAAATCACTCTTGAGGAAAAGCTTAAAAAAGGAGGAGGTTCTCAATTCGACCGTATTTTTTATGTATGTTCCTCATTACTTTTTACTGAGTATACCGATTTTGATGATGCTCGTCATGTGGCCCATTTCAATTTGAAAGAGATCTGACGAGTACTTTTTGAGTTATCCCTAATTTTGAAGTAGGTTATTTTTTAAAAGAATTATTTGAGTCTTTATTTTATTGACAAGGACACATTTTGCATAAGTTTAAATCGTTTCCTTAAAGATGATATTTTTAGTATTAAAAAGCAATCAATTTAAAATTTGAGACACGGAAATGTACCTATAATGTGATAACATACTAATGTTACCGCATTACTAAATGAGTTAATAGATCAAAGAACGGATAAACTCACAAAAATGTTAATTGACTATTATTGCGGAATAGTCCTCAATGCTGGTAAGTCCCCGCGACTGGTTCTTTAGTAGTTTCATAACGATGTAACACAACGATAGCATCAGTGAAAAGAATAATCAATTTGAGTTAATTCGCGGTCAAGGTTGGAATTCAATCTATTAGGTTAACTATTGGAAAAATTGCCCTTAATTTCTGGAATATAAATAAATATATTAACACTTATAGACAATTTACCGGATTTTATTTTTACTATGATACGGCCATTGGTGTGCCTAGGCCGTCAGAACAAGGCAAACCCAGTAACGTCGGACACCCCAGGATTTCGGGATCTTTGGTCCGACAATTCCATTCCATACGTATTTAAATATTTACCAACAAATAATATGAGTGTCAACAGCTGCAGAGTGATGATAGTAAAGCAATGATAGTAAGCTGGGCTTTTCGGCTTGTATGGCTGTACCGCCACTGAATACGGCGAGTGTCAGAAGTGATGGAAAATTAACGGAATCCTATGACTAACAAGTAGCAGTACAGTCCTAGTCGATAGATTGAATTCAGGGATAGATTTTCGAGTCTAGAGCAATGATATTATAGGTAAAAAAGAGGTAGATATATCACTAGCGCGCCGAAGATGAAGATCGTAAGAGCAGTCAATTGACCTCGTCTGCTGGTAGTCGCTTTGTCAATACAAGACGATTTTTTTGTTGTCAGTAAGTGCTTGAGATTTGACATAAAACGTTAAAATGCCTCCATGTATTATCGTAGTGTGATTGGTGTAGTGAAACAAAAGATAAAGGTGTGTGTGTTTTTGCTGCTCTTTTCGGAACAGATTTTTTGGTTGATTTGTAAGGGCATGAGGTATCTATATTTTTTAAATGTCATTGGTCTAGAGATAGAACAACTAATATAGCAAACGTTGCGAATGATCCATTATGTTACAATTTAAGGTGTTTTAACATTATATTTATTTCTGAACGTTAACAATAACACATTGTCATATCAATCAGATCCGGAAGCATTATAAATCAACTCCGTATTAGTCATTACAACAGTTATGCGCGTGTCGATGACATTGTGACATATTAATATCCTTGTCCTGTTCCATTTCTCTGAATACTAGGTGAAATCACGATAAGTTATTAATTAGGTAGAGAAATCGGATCATATTTTTAAAATAAAAATACCTCTTTACCTATTATAGAATTTATGCGTCATTCCAAAACCTACATTATATTTTTATTTGTTTGATATATCATATCTAGTTAGTGTGCAATAAAATACCTTTTGATATAAAATAATTTTGTTGTTTTCTGTATGTATATGTATACATATAGGTATATGGTTTTCTGTACCTTAATAAAGCCGATCAAGGTTATTGACGCATAAAGGCGTAGAAACAAACAAATATGCACGTTCGCGTTAAGAACCATATTGGGTCTTATTGATTGCAATTTTGTAACCCTATTGTTTGAGGCCTAAAAATCGAATTCCATATTAAATACATGCTTTATATAACAAACCCCTGAGCTTAACCTACTTACATTAGTTTTTAGTAGCAATAAATTTACTTCAATAAATCCTTGATAGCCTTTTTTCTTTTAAATCTCTTGAAGTTTGGATTTCTAAAAGTTTTAGACACTGTCTGAAGAAGACACTTTAAGAGTTCGTCTGTCGATGCCCTTTATAACTTAGAAGATATGACTTCAGAAGTTGAGGCAACTTTTACTAATTTTATTGGACACTTACAATCTGGAGCCGTGTTGCTCGTAAGTAATTTACGTTATATTTAGGTATTTATACATTTTATTTATTTATACTGCTAACGCGGACATCATTAATAGATACTTAAAAACCAGGCAAATTCGTGTCAGGCCATGCACAATGTACCCTACATTGTGCATGGCACAATGTAGAGTTCCTAAGTAGTAAGTTAATCGACTATTACTCATTTACTTCTTATGCTAACATAGCCGTGATAGTTTTTCTTATAAATTCATCATATTTTTCAGAATTTTTTCATTTGTCCAACTCCAACCGTTTAGCCAACAGGGGGGGACACACTTGACTCTAACCAAAACCCCTAAAAATCGGATCATGGGTTAAGGTGGCTTCCAATGCTTTAAATTCTCTTTGTGTGTATGTGTGAGGAGATAGATGCATCAGGCAAGTTCAGAAAAATTATGGTTGAGCCATAATTAAACATATTACTGCTGTAAGATATCAAAATCAGTTAGGCTTCCCGCCCACGTCCGATAATCGGTGACCGATTTTTTGTAGGAGAAAAATAGAACGTACTGATAGCAATGGTGCAACGCACACGTCCAACAAAAAGTCGGTCAGAAATAAAATCGGTGCATTCCGACCGATATCGGTGAAAAATGGAACGTTCGGAAATGTATGCGTTCTCACCGACTCACCGACAATCGGCCACAAAATCGGTCATAAGAATCGGAGGAAAAATCGGCCTTATTATCGGTCCTACAAAAAGTCGGACGTGGGCGGGAAGCCTTAAGTAGATAGATCAGACAGAAATAAATCTGAATACCGAGATCAGTAAACGGATAGAATCGTATCAAAGCTAATGCTTGGCGCAAGGTTACTGAACAAAATCCACCTAAAGACTTTCTATTCAAGCACAAGTGCGTAAAGAAAGTACGCGTGTAAACGTTATTTTTTATCTATAGGTATGTGTATGTAGCAGAAGGAGGTATTCTATGGTGTTGGTTAAGAAATGATATTCCTTTTACTTTGCACCATGATATATTTCCAGTTCTCCTAACATTCACATCAATATTCCAAAGTACTTCAACACTACGTGATCAATAATAATCTGTTCTACATTCTTGACAATTCCCTAATCTAAATATGACATGACATTTCTTATATGCCAGCCTCTGCATCAGGCAAGCGCTGTAGAATAAAGAGGTCCGTCCCTGGACCTTCACTGGAGATTCATGGCCTCACCGATATGTACATATCTATACAAATAAATAAAATTGAAGTGTCTGTCTGTGATTTCAAAATAAATGATTTTATCAAGTTGTTAATTGATACTTGCACGATACCAAAACCTAAAAACGGTTTAGGCGCAAAATGTCCTATTCGCGAAATGTCCGGCGGACGCAAAAAGTCCTATTCGCAGAACGAGTTTTAAATTTTTTGTCTGTCTGTCTGTTTGTCTCCGCTAATCTCTGAAACCACTGAACTGATTTGAACAGGACTTTTACTAAGATATTAAGAAGTCTTAAAGTATAGGCTATTTTTTTAGGGTTACCTGTCAAAGGGTTCCTTGGGGATTTGCTAAGAAAATTTGTATGGGGAAAAAACTGAGTCAATTTGTTTTAAACGTACAAAAACCGATAAGGTTCACATAAAAGTCGGTTTTACTACTTTAGAACCCTACATTGCGCGTGGCCTGACACGCACTTGCCCGGTTTATTTTTCTTTTGAGGTAAGGAACCCTAAAAATATCGAATCGTTATGTCGTGTATTGACCTTACACTATAATGGGGTTCTAATGATCTATCATGCTGCTTTAAGATTATGTTATATTCTCCTATGTTCTGTAAGTAAAGTAAAGAACTATTTTTTCCGAAGCGAAGCGAGGACAATCAAATGCTAGTCTTCAATAAATTTATGTGGTTAGACTATAAATATTATAGAGAAACTTAATGGTATAGAAAAATCATTCTATCTATCTATCTGTCTAACAGCCTTTTAAAGTCCACTCTTGAACATAGGCCGCCCCTAAATGGCGCCACTCCGACCGGTCCTGGGACCTCTGAATCGAGCGGCTTCCCGCTGTCTTCTTTAAGTCATAAGTCCACCTAGTCGGGGGGGGGGGGGGGGGGTCCTTTTACCGAGACGTTTCATTCGAGGACTTTGCAGCCCCATCAGTTATCTGTCCTTCGAACAATGTGTCCTGCCACTTCATCCAGCCAACTCTGCGAGTTATCTATTTACTATGATATTTTTGTATGTAGTTGTTCATAATAGTCATAATGGTTCATAATAGTAGATTTTCTGAAGTATTTCGAAAAATATTCTGACTTATGTTTATACCGCATTCTCCGAAAGAGTCCTCATTTATCGTAAAATATACGAAAACCAAATCGTAACAAAACAGAATTTCTGTTAAAAAATTCTCTTGCAGTAAACAAAAGGAATATATGGATACAAAACACATTCGATGGAGCGTAAAACCTAGGTCACTGAATGCTATTAGCCTGTGACTTAACCCAATACATTTGGGTAATGTCACCCGCCATTATTGCGAATAAAATCAATATTGTTCAATGAATTTGAACGGACAGTAGAAACATTAAACTTATTATTATATTACTTCATATTTACGTAGAACGAAGAGAAGCTGCAAAGGTCCCTTTTAACTGGTTCCCCGAAATACAATAAACACCCACTGGCGCTCTGCCTGGTTGCAGAGCTGGTCAATTCCATGCATCCATTTCCATGCGTTTTTGTCATTTAAACACTCGTCTACACTATAGTAACCCTAAAACTTGTGATAAGTAGGTATTATTTTTTTTGGTATTATACCAAAAAAGCAAAAATATTTTCCCGTTAAGCCTGCTTACTTAACTACCAGCCTCTTGCTTTTTTATATGAAAATAGCCGGCAAACAGGCTGACGATCCACCTGATGGTGGCTATCGTCGCCCATAAATATCAGCAACACCAAAGGAATCACTAAGGCGTTGCCGGCCAAGAAAAACAGAAGAAAAAGAAAGAAAGAAAGAAAGCTTATCTTACAGGACCACGTCTTATCTAATAAACAGGAACGTAACCAATATTTAGTTACGTTCCGGCAATGATACTAAAATTGTGCAACGCACAATTTATTTAATAAAATATACGACAGTAATAACGCGAAACAGGAAATTACTCTCCAACCCTTTCAACAGAGCCCTAAATTTTATGCTACTAATTTGTTACTTTGAAAACCCTGCCATCAATTTCAGTCTTCAATTATTCAAGGGCTCAACCCTGCAATCAACTTAAAGCATCACTATTCTGAATTATAAGTTATCCGTACGGGGTACTCTTGACCTCGTAGGGTAGAGGCTAAAGATTACTGTATAATGCAATGCGTAATGTCTTGAACGACCCATCCTTCCGTAAAGGTTACTTCACACTTGTAATTCGTACGGTATTTTGCCATGATTTTAAAGTATTTTGCTGCTAGCTTTGAATTTCCTGCAACTTCATGAATGCACCATCCGTTTAATATATACATTTTAACATTTTTTTAGTGGTAATTTTTTTATAAGGCTGAAAATTTTAAAACTGATAAAACTTCATAACCTTCCAATGTTGAACGTGAACAATCTCTATCCATCTATTGTTAATTAACTGAATCACAAAATTATGAAAATAGTAGGTAATGTACGTAAGTATGTATAAAATTCATGGATTAAGGTTAAGTTTAGTATTTGGATTTAAAAAAAATACCGCTTTAACGAACACGGACGAATAAGGACAACAACAATAAAAAATATTTTTTCAAATCGGTTGATAAGCGACCGTCCTTCGGAGTGATAACTGATAAAAATTAAAAAAATACGACCTAATTGGGACCGTTTTCCCGTTTTTGAGGGAAAGTAGTAGCAGTAGGTAGGTATACGAGTATAAACGCACCCTATTACGTGATGAAGTATTTGAATAGATGGTAGAAACTTGTAATCGGCTCACACCCGTAGACGAATAGCGACGGAGCAAGTCGTATGTCAGGATCAAAACTGCCACTGAGTAAAAAATAAACTAAGTTGAAAAAGCCTTATCGTTCAAGGGCAGATTCGACTAAAATATTGTTATATCACAATTACAAAGAGTCGCTGGAACAAAGAAAAGTTGACGTAATATAATAATATTATGTTTAATCAATCCCGTTTCTTATTATCGTAGTTCGTTGAGGTCCAACTAGGTCAACAGATATTTAGTTCCGACTTTTCGACCCATAACATATTATAAGAGATATTAAGTACGTGACATAAAACTTACTAGCGACAAGGTTTTGTGTGAATAAGTTGTAAGACGAGTTGTGCAAGTTATTCGAAGAAAGTTAAGTAAGGGACAAAATGTCAGCAGCAAAAGCATAGGGTTAATGTTTATTAATGTCAACGATGACTCATGATCTATAACTGACTTCAATAATCTAACATTTTAACAAAAAAATAACCGACTTCAAATGAAGTACATTGTACTTTTGACATAGATATCATTATCGGATCTCGCTCAAATTTATGAGGGACTACATGACAAGCACCAGCTTTCAATTAAAAAAAGAATCATCGAAATCGGTTGGCGCGATATTGAGTTATTCGTCCATTTATCGCGCACATAATGCAAATTTAAGACTTATATGATTTTGACATGGATGCCACAGTCAGATCTCGTTTAAATTTTTGTGGGACCACACGACAAGCACCAGCTTTCCATTAAAAAAAGAATCAACCAAATCGGTTCACCCAGTCCAAAGTTCTGAGGTAATAAACTTAACAAAAATACAGTCGAATTGAGAACCTCCTCCTTTTTGAAGTCGGTTAAAAACCAAAAGTTTCTCAATTTTTTTCTTTATTTGTTTCATTTAAAAGCCATGCAGATTGATTTTTCAATATTTTCTGGGACGGAACTCCTCAAATGGTATACAAATGATGGTTTAGATATTATATGTTTTTCGAAAGCTAGTTCTTTAAAGTCGGCTATTTTTCTGGTAAAATTTTATTTAGGTTAATAATTATATTATATAGGATACTGACCTCAGACCCAATATAGCAGACAAGGTTATTATAAAAGGCGAGAAAAGCCAGACCCTGCTTAGTTGTAGGGATTTGTGAATATAGTGAAGTGTACCTGTACGTTGAATTTCATGAAAATTCGTTCAATAATTATTGCGTAAGATTATTGCTTATTGATATTAGATATCAAACATCCTCACAATCATTTACATTAATAATTTCGCACCCTCAGTTAAAAAAAATACATAACTCGTCATACGTTGAATTTTAGTTATTAAAATATATAAATTCCTATATTTTAACAGTTTTATATTACAGTTTTATATTATATACTGATATTTTAACAGTTTCTTTTGCTCTCCTGTAAAATTGCAATTTTCATCTTATGCATTTTTTCCACTGAGCGTATCTCATATCGCAATATGAGAAGGATAATTCATAGTATATAAACAGTTATATTGTATTTATGCTACGTGGATATTATATTCGTATAAATTCCAGAGCCCACACAGTGGAGAGCAAATCAAATTTTTTAATATCAAAGCTTCGTCCGTCACCATACCAAGCGTTACAAAATGAATTCGGCAAACTTTTCATTACGTAGTGAGAATCCAGCAAAAAATTACATTGCGATGTGAGGCATTTACAAAATCGCAAAGCATTTTTGTGGAGTTCAACAACAACAAAATTACATCACATAAAGTCCTGCTAATATTATAAATGTGAATTGAATGGTTGTTTTTTTACTCTTTCACGAAAAAACTACTGAATTAATTTTCATGAAATTTAGCACACAGGTAGATCATGATATAAAATAAGACACGACAAGATATAGAAAGACGCAGACAAAGCCACAGGCATAGCACAAGTATCTAGTAACGTTGAATTATTTTAATAGTGTTAATAATTTTGAAGTAAGGACTCAAACTATCTGATGTTAAGTTTCAATCTATATGAATTTAATGGGATCCTGCCTTCTCGTAGAAAATTGTTTGGCCAATTATCACTTGCCAACCAACGGTTCACCTATTTTTCATTTTGACAATAATCTATTGTCAAATTTTTGTATGACAACGTTACATTTGGTAGAATTATTGTTAAGCTGATTATAAATTATTATAATGACACAACACGTTCAGGGCACTTATCATTTGGCAAATCCTTCACTAGGCCAGACAACTTTTAGACGTAGAAACAACTGAACTCAAATCGAAAGAAGGATAGGTTAGGTTATGGTTGTCTGATTTTATTTACGAAAAAAATAGGAATCCCGCAGAGCGGGGTTCCGTCGACATATATGGCGAAGCCCCTCACCATAAAAAAACAACTGAACTCAAATCGAAAGAAGGATAGTCGCCTATGAGTCAATTTATTTGTATCTACCTACCTACCTATATTGTCATAAAAATAAGTTTACGCTTACCCACATTATATTACATAGTTACTAAACGAAACCTTATCATATTTTGGTAAATATTATACAACTAAATGAATATTACTCTAACTGAAACATTCGCTACTTGAAAGTTGGCCTTTTAAAAGGCGTCATTATAAAAGGCAGACCAAACGTACAATTGGCAACTGTTAGGTTGGGAAATAAAACAAAATTATGTGATAAGTTGGCAAATGATTATTCGGAGAAATAAAATTCTGCGAAACGTTAGTTGGCAAGTGATATTCTGCCAAACAAATTTCGGCGAAAAGGCAGAGATCCGAATTTAATATACATAAAGTTTTCTCCTCGTGGTTCACGATTCAGCTAACTAATGAACCGAATAAAGCATCCGAGTTTGAGGATTTGATTTAATTCTGATCATATTTCTGATTATCACCGTTAATTTACATGTGGTAGATTACAGGTCTATATGTTTAAATGTCTACATAGAAAACCAGGCAAGTGCGTGTAAGGCCACGCGCAATGTAGGGTTTCGGAGTGTTACAACTTTATCGACTATTACTCATTAACTACTTATGCTAACATAGTCATGATAGTTTTTCTTATAAATTCATCGTCTAACGTATTTTTGTGAATTTTTCACTAGTCCAACTCCAACCGTTTGACTGGCAGGGGTTAGAACCAAGTGGACCCCACGTTTAATTCTAACCAAATTAGCATTTCAAAGCCAGATATTTCGCAAACAGGCCCCTAAATTCAAAAATAATTTCAGTAGATCCAGAATATTTTTGAAATACCTATTCAACGACACGCCCCACACTATGGGGTACGCGACGAAAAAAAAATCATTCTTACTTTACCTAATGTAGAGAAGGGTAATGTAATATGTACTCTACGATTTTGGTGTTTTAATAAATATGTATACGTATATTCAAACCAAATTACAGCTTTCTAGCACTAACCGTGCCCACGCAAGACACCGCTGCTAATCGCCCCGCGCCGCGCCACACCGCAACCGTCCATCGCAAATCTCGTGCCCGCAGCCTAAGGGTCTCGGCGCTATGCTTCAGAAATACGGACGGACGAACGGAAGGCCGCACATGACGAAACTATAAGGCTGGCCATACACGATCAAGTTTACAGCGGACTTGATATTGTCAGTCCGAACCAGCGCCAATAAGCAGGTCGGAACTTGTCGACGACGTTCAGCGCTTATCGGCACTGGTTCGACACAAAGTATAGAGACTGCCTGCGCCGACTAACTGCGCGGACTGATAAGCGCTAATAGATCGGCTCCGGTAGCCAGCTTTCTACGTGAATACGCCCTAACACATCATTTTATGTCCAAACTGGCGACAATGATACACGTCATTTTCAAGCAACGGTATCCTACACACCAAAATGATACAAGTGGGCATAAGGCACTTTGCGTAACTGTCAATATTAGTCTTGTGAATGTGCTTATGTGTATTTGCATAAGATGAAAATTATCACAGATGGCGCATGAATGTTTTAAGTGTTTCAGGCGGAAACTGAGCGAAACTAATACTAAGTTTTAGTTTGACATGTTCTTGTTCAGTTATGTATTCAAGTTACATATCTGTAGGATTCTACATATGTAGCGATTCTGCAACAACTAGGATGTCAGAGAGATATTCATGATATAAGTATCTGACTGACCTGAGCTCAGCGCGCGTCAGAATTCTAAGCCAAAGGCTGTCCCAATTATGATCAAAATTTCTATACTGGTATTCACGGACGTGGAAATAACCCGGATGTGAAAATAACCGGACGGAATGCCGATCATAACATCATGGTGTCAATGTGTGCGTGTGATACTTGTACGAATAGAGGAATTGGTACTATTGGGTGCCACACTGAATTTTTTGCTGAGAATCCGTCTGTTCTTTTTTTAAGTCTGTGACTGGTATTCTATACAAAGTCACTAAGCACCATGAAACTCAGTTTAATCCCAGTGACACGTCCATTAGTCAGGTTGTTGTCCTGCTTGTATTGCTAGCACTTTCTATTCTACTTAATTCAAGAGTCAATCGTGAAAATGATGAAATGTATCGATTTCAGAGTCGATGAATTTTTCTGCTTTTCACTTGTTACATTTCATTAAGGCCAGTGGTTTTTCAGATGTACATAGACGTTGGTGACTACTTACCATCGGGAGATATTTTTATCTAAAGTTCTTCGATTATTATTTTCTACTATTTATTTTTAAAACATTGTTTTTCCTTTTTTAGTCCGTGCTCCGAAAAAACGTTGGCCCGTCTGAATTATAACGTTCTTTTCAGTTACAAGAAATTGGTTCACATTCAGACCGTAATAAAATAAAGATGATTTGTTATCTACAATATTGACGAAGCTGACATTTGGCGCAATATTGGAAACGATAAATATTCAGGGCCCAATATTGACGAACGGATATTGACCGATGACCGAAGTATGAGTTTTGGTTTGTCGTACTAACAATACTGTTGGATTAATTGAATTAATATAGCAATGCTACTGGAATTTATGAATTGCACTGCTAAGTGCTCGTAGGTAAACGATGTTATCATAAAGAAGTTTTATATAGTAGTATAAAGAAGAAATCTGAACCTGGCAACACTGCTAGCTAATCGTCTAAAAATTAACTCCTGTTTAAATTTTTCTAATTAATTTTATATTTTGTACGTAAAACTCACAAAAAGTGATAAAATCATATATATAAGTAACTTATTACTCATAAAAGTGATCTGAGGAAAGCACAACTACGTACTTATTGTATAAATTCGACGGCGAATTTCAACCTTATCACTGGCGGAAACTGTCACTCGGAATTTGAACTTTCAACATCTAAAACCCGCGGAGTACAATTTATATCATTATTTACTAACTCCTTTACACAAATTCCCACTTACATTCAGACTTATTTACTGAACTAGAAGTGATAATACATTTTCTATAACTGTGAAAATCATTACATTAGATATCTACTAGCCATCAGCTATTAGTTTCATATTGCTTAACAAACTGAAAAGCAGTATCTGAAGACATATGGGCTTATGAGGCTAAAGTATATTCAAATTCTTTGCTGGTCAATATTATTGTCTCATCTTGCTTGACTGAACGTTGAAGCAGGAATTTGATGACACGGATACAAAATTGATATAATCAATGATATTATATATTATTAAAACATCTTTGGATATAATCATAATAATATCTTCCTAATTCATTTTCATAGCAATATTTTATATGTAACTATACCTACATTGAATACTATAGGCACACTTTTAATACTACATAATACATTGAATACTAGAGACTTTTATTAAAGAACCATACAAATAAAACTAAATATATTAAAAACAAATATTTTAAAGTAAAGATGAATTCGTGCTAATGTTGTGATATCGACCGTTCCAAACCGCTTGACCGCTTTTCTCCAGAGATGGCGCTAACTATAATTATACAGAGGTGTCGGTTACAGGTCGCGTACCTATTGTAAGTCATATAGCGACCATTGAATTATTTACAAAAACTCATACTCATATCTTATTACTGCGCAAGGACAGGGCCAACGCGCGCTCGTCATGATATCAACCAATTGGACCAATGCAATGGCTTCAACTCATTAATGGCACTTTACTGAGCATGTAACTCTCTTCTGGAGGGGATCTAGAGCAAACTCCACCACACTGCTCACTTGTGGATGGGGTTGGTCAAGTGTATATGTTTTTATGCCACTCATAGGCCTCAGACATGACATAATGACTGTTACCTACAGCCGCTTACAGTCGTAAGCTGCCACAATCGAATCGCTGCAAAACAATGTGTTATTCCGAATACAGAGAATCCGTAACTGAGTTTTGACAAAGAGGCAGACTCAAATGTCAAGAGTTGACTACAATAATTGTCTCGCCACTTTGTGTTTGTGAAGTCACTTTATCCCATGTCAACGCTAACTAACAAAGTGTTATATCCAGCTAAGAGAAATAAACGAACCCTTTATTTCTAAATTATAATTAAGTATATTCCGTGCGGTCTACATGCGTAATAATAGACGAGCGCTAAGAGGAGTCATCGTAGTACAAAGTACAACAATTATAAATAGAATAAAAGAAAACAGTTACAGCCCTTTTTAAACCGACTTTTAACAAGTCAATTGCATTTTTTTAATGTTTGTTACCTCAGAACTCGGCATCAAACCGAATTTAAGACGCGGTAAGTTCTCATTTCTCGTCGCAAAGTTAGCTGTACCTATTACAAAGTAGAAAAAATACAGTAGGTATATGTATAGTCAACAGTTTAAACTAGAGAATAACGCTATAATTTACAGAAGTGGTCTAGAATACTTAAAAAAACCGCAAGAAACAACACGAAAAGAAGTTTTCGTCTCAAAATACTCAATATCTTGAACGACAAGTATTATATAATATTGTTTACTTATAACTAAAAAAAAGAGAAATTCAATAGTGTGGGATATCGTTAAAAAGGTCTTTGTAAACTATTATGGGTCTTTCAAGACCATTTGTGGGTTCATTTGCGAAATACTTGGCTACAAAGTGCTAATTTTGGTTAGTCTAGTGTCCCCCTTCCCTGCTGGCTAAACAATCGAAGTTGGACAAGTAAAAAATTCTAGAAAATAGGTTATATTATGATGAATTTACAAGGAAAACGGCTATG
Source organism: Thymelicus lineola (assembly GCA_963932265.1). Classification (NCBI taxonomy): domain Eukaryota; kingdom Metazoa; phylum Arthropoda; class Insecta; order Lepidoptera; family Hesperiidae; genus Thymelicus; species Thymelicus lineola. The sequence continues at coordinate 3,684,794 of OZ010693.1, read as the reverse complement.
TTAACATAAGCAGTTAATGAGTAATAGTCGATAAACTACTTCGGAACCCTACATTGCGCGTGGCCTGACACGCACTTGTCCGGTTTTTTTGGTAAATTAAGATGATTTACTCTGTTCAAGCGATATGCTTTGATGAGCGAGATTGTGTTTATAGCTATCCTAAAAAATCTTGTTAAGTTTAAAGTGGTTTCTTCCAAATAACTTGAAAGCATTACCTGTATGAACTTAAGCGGTTTACTAATAAAGAAAATAATTATTTGGTTTTGTATAACATTTAATAAGACTATTTGAGGTAATATTATGTGTATTAATTGTGCATGCAGAAATATACTAATATAATGAAACTGTGATAGATGGACCCAATCCAATAATCATTTTTATTACTTAAATTAATAAAATTAGTCGATTGTTCAGGTTAGTCGATAAAAGTCGATAACAATTGATTGTCATCAACTGTAGGCCGCGTCCAGTCGGACGAAGAAAAAGGTCATCGGTACTCAGACTAGCTTTATAGACGGCATTGGCAAGTCTGACTGCCGATGACCTTTTGTTTCATCCGAGTGCTGAACCCAAATATAGGTAGTTAGTAGTGTGTCGATTGTTATTCGATTAATCATCGCGAGGAAATACTGAATCGACAATCGAATGCGCAATGGCGCAATTTTCGACAGTCGATTGTTTTTTGGCAACAATCGCCCATCAGTAGCCTAAACATTAAAATCGTTTAATATTGAAAAAACTGATCTTTATTCTCATAATATTATTCATAAAATGGTACACTTTTAATGACTTTTGCAATAAATAAGTACTTATGTCGTATGAAGCTTACCAAGCAATGAAACGAGTGCACAACGATCTAGGTACCCAGTTTTATCGTTAGGTAGATTTCTTTATAGGACCTTAAGATAATGAATCCTTCGAGTGGCGTAAAGACTTTTGCGTGGATATTTCCATAATCAGTTTTATCTTAATTTTGTGCCTAAGTCAGTGTCTGAATTTAATAAAATATTCCGAGGTTATCACTCGCGCAATGTGACATTGATTTACAGTTTAAATAGAGTTTTGTACAAAATATCATAAACCTTTATTAAATTCAGCTAAACCTTTTAGCGTCACATATGAAGAGTCACATATGCTCGCCCCTTTAAAAATATATAAAAGCTTTATTAAAGTCGAGTAATAATGTTTCATTGATCAAATTAAGTAACAAAATTCTTATAGAACCACTTACGTACTTGTTTGTTTACGTGCGTCTTTGTAAAGACCGTTTTTTATATATTAGATGGAGAAATTTGAAATATGGAACATATCCAATTTATATATACCAATAATAAAACTCTAACATCCTAACCATCACCGATACGTTCCGGCCAAAAAAAGAAGTATCAAAATAACAACTGACGCAGTTCAATCAGTAAAATACTTGTAGTTTCACGTTATTCATGTGACTCATACCAGTGTCCTTTATAGACCCTGAAACCTACCAACCGATAAGGTTTCATTTGAAAGGAAATAATCCGAAGGTGGTTTGAGACCACTAAAACAATGCACTAAGCACATTCGATCCATTGATAAAGTCGATTTTTCACTTTTCTCATACAACAATTTGAAGATAATATAAAGATGGCGCATCAACGTCAACTTCAATACAAAAACACTGATTTGTAAATCTCATCAAAAAAAATTGCGTAGTGGAACACGCCGGGTAACCACAAGTCCTCAATAGTTGTTAAATCGATATTCTACGAAGGTATTGTGAAAGGCGGATAGTGCGACAATAAATCATCGGTCATATTTTACTT
>OZ010693.1:3658223-3682792 GCA_963932265.1 Thymelicus lineola | reverse complement strand
AAGCGTGATAGCTGGCCAGGCAGGCTTCGAGGAGAATAATAATAAGTTTTGAGCGTTTGAGCGCTTAATATTATGTATTATTTAAAGACCTTTAAAACTTAAACACCTTAAAAAAAAAAAAGCAAAGCAACAACTCCATAATTGTCCCACTGCTGGGCTCGGGGTCTCCTCTCACAATGTGAGGGGTAAACACCTTAAAGTAGCTTCAAATTTTAGAAATACAAAGTTTCATATAAGTTTTAAACTATATTAAAGCATAAGAATTTACAGAGAATTTCATGTGCACTTATTTCACGAGAATTAAGCGAGGAAAGCTTTTAGTTTCACCAACTGAAACTGGTGAAGAGTTGTTTTAGTGTTTTTATTATAATTTACACAAGAAACTTAGGTCAGATAGCGAAGCAACTTTAGAAGTTGAATAGGGTTTTTGATTGTTATGCTTAAATGTTTAAATAGACGAGAAAAGATTTAGAGCTCAAAAACTTAGATACTTGGCATTTGTGGGGAAGTAAACAACTTATTCCTGTATTTCTTCTCTATTTTACCATTGGATGGCGCACCTGCTTATGAGTCGACTAGTTACAAAAGGGTATTTGACTTTATAGAAAACAATTTGAAGAGTAAGAGACAGCTTCTAGCTGATTCTCCAAGTTTCTATATCCCGTAATCAACGCCTAGAACTATGATCACAAAGGTATTTATTGGAAGTAACTGGGTTTTGTATTTCGCATCTTAACGCATGTTGTCCACGCATTAATAAGGACCGAGGTGTTTGCAGTCCTAAACTGGGCGAGTCGTGGCGGTACTGGTGCAAATGTTAGCACATTGCCACCGATGTAGGAGTGGACGTGGTGTGAAGACGTTTTGTAACCATTGCATACGTACTGATTATACCAGAACAGTGACGAGTTTATTCATTTACCTAGTAAGCTTAAACTTTTTAAGTAAATGGTAAACATCCAAATATGTAACATCTTCCCAAACATTCACATAATTATAATGTTCAACCTATTAATGGCCCAATAATGAGCATGGCTTTCTCCTGTTGAGAAGGCCCAGAGCATACACCACTACACAGCTCCTGTGCGAATTCGTAGAGGAGTTAGTGGCCAACATAAGTGTCGGAAGTTCTCATGCCGCCCGAGGGCCTTCGATATGGCTACAAAATTACATTGTCTCGGTAACCAAATAAACATGTGAGAACATTAATTTGTATATGTATTAAAAAGGTTGTTGAACCTTGACTTTGAACTTCAAATTAACTTTCAGTCCAAATCACATAACATACCGCTTCACAACTTTATTGCTAAGTAATTCGAGTTTAAGGCTTGACATTTGGCCAAATAACATGAATATCTTACAAGGCTGCGAACTGCTACGGTTCTATAAAAATTTCTCTACTTTGTTACGTGGTTAAATAGTGAAGAGTCAGTGGCGTCTTTTGCTTGGAATTCTATTCTTTTTCCACATTCCAAACGAAAATATAAATGTTAAAAACATGTTCATGTTATAGTCGTGTTTTCTTCATTACATTAGGTCCGGGGGTAAACTATGTTAGATTTTTTTCAATTTATGCCAAGGTTTCTGAATTAGCCATTATACCATTTTCACTGTTAAAACGCAAGAATGATTTAAAAATACTGTACGTATTTGAATAGGTAAAAGCCGGATACTTGCCTCAGTGGGATACTTGCCCCGGTTTCGAATACACTATGTTAGGAATGTTGGTGACATTAACACTTTACTATACGTACAATAAGAAGTGCCCCTCCCGCAGGCTTCAGTGCCATGTAAGCCGTGAGAGTATATGCATTCGTTTTGTCAGTGTGAGCAAATATCTTCCAAAACGAAACTTTAACGGGCGACGAAATTATTTTGGTATGTAATTTCTATTGAATATTTTTTAATACTGATTGGGTTATAGTCTACTTCTTGTTTCTATGGATGCATTATAGTTTAAATTATAGTATTTAATACGTTTTACTGTTAATTTCTTACTATTTACTTAGAAAATGTAAAGGGCAAGTATCCGTATCAAAAAGGATAGTCGCCCCATTTACTTTTGCGGATAGTCACCTTTGGGAAAATTATCCGCAAAAGTAATAATTTATCTATAAATTCTTTAACCGGCTAGTCAAATATTTTCTTTTGATGTTGTCTCCAACTTATTGGCTCTCTCGCCCAGCGCTACTGCAGGTACATAGTGTACCTGCCGAATGAGGGGTCCAGAGTGCGAATCCCATTCGGGGCCGACGTTATTTGTTATGTCTACTGTGTATGCCCACCTATCTTCCTATCCTAATCCTAGCATTTATTATTATTGCTCTAACCTATTTTAATAAATAGGTACCTACTTAGGTAAGTTTTTCATGCGTTCATTTTAGGTATCTAACCAAAATGCCTCGCAAGTATAAGTGTAAATCAGGCGTGATGCTGCGCCATATTACCTGGTCAGAAGATAGTTAAGCACTAGCGTTCGAAGAATTAAAAAAAACAAAAAGGAATCAACGAACCAGTTGTGAGGGTCTTCCGCCTTGTTCCAAAGTTGACTGAACATTTTATTCCAACATTATTGCAACATCCGAAATGTTGAAAAGTGAAAAGCCTAGCATCTGGTGATTGTTTCTGTCTAAAAAATCACATTGAGGCCTCTATCCTTGCACGAGGCAAGTATCCCCCGAAGCATTTTTAACATTAGGCTAGTATCCGCCACAGTAGGCAAGTATCCACTTTTTGAGAAGTCAAATAAAACATGATTTACTCAAAACCAATATTAATTATGTTTACAAAAATAGGCTAATATAAAAGATAAAAGACCTATGTTTTGATATATATGTTGCATTATTCTTAGTAATTGCATATTTTCATACAATAGAGCTTATTTGAAAAGTGGGGGAACTATCCGGCTTTTACCCTACTTCAAACAATAGCATCTTACAGCCATCAATTTGTTTTTTTTAACATCACCTATCTAAGAACATTTGGTTTATCAAGATGAATCTGATGATATCTAAATCATATAAATTGGTCCAGTGGTTTGGATGATATTATGATATAATAAAGAAAATACATGCATGCATACATACATACATACATACAAGATACGTGTGAAAAACATAACCGTCCTTGGCAAAAATACATAGTAGAGAGAGAAAAACCCCGTTGTAAATTTTCACGTAATAGGGTCATTTAGTAATTTAGTGCTCACTAAAACTAATTCCATGCGAGAGAATTGACTTACAAAGTCCAGTCAAGTAATAAAATTAAGCCGTCGTTAAATTTTTCACGAAACGAAACACAAATCAAACATAATTAGAAAACGAAATTTCACAAAACGAAAATACATTTCTGTACGATTTGTAAACATTAATTTTAAATATCTTGAAAGGCAATCTCTACACAGTAGATTTGTTCCTGATTAGTGTCGGTAATTAACGAAGCACAAATAAGTTAGCCATTGAGCAAAAGTGAACTGACATTTCAAGGAAAAATCCCTAATTACTTTATTTTTAAATGGATTTATATTTTTAATAGAAAGGGGATATGGCCCACAAGAATTTAGATATCTAGATATTTTTCAATCACCATCTAGGTCCTAGTCTGCCTAAATTCTGTATAAAAGTATGTGACTTGACGTTATCACTTCGGTTCTGTCCAATCCTATTTCTCTAGTAAACTATTTGCATAAAGAAAAACGGTTCGACTGAAAACTTTATATAGCTCATTTCTATTTGTCTTATTCGATTTTGTTCAAATCAACGTACGTCTGTGCTTATCACAATTTTCAAACATGTGGTAATTAACATCAATCAAATATACTTCCCTCCTATTTAAGATTAATTTAATTGCATCTGACTTACGATTTATTTGACAGAATCAAAATAATTCGTCGAACAATGTTGAACTTACGAACAATTTTATTTGTTAACAACTCTCAAACATTGGTCAGAAGGAGCACTGCATATCCTATTGTCTCTGTATTCCGTGACATATGCTCAAAGATGGAGCTCAATAGACACTGAGACACTAAAATTGAATTTTATTTCGTTCCCAATTTCATATAAACAAAGTCGGGGGCAGTCCCTTGTGTATCATAGATACAAAGAAGCAGATTGATCCGCTACATAAATCAGCCTTTCGAGCTGAAAGTTTCAAATTAAAGTCCTGAGTCGGAAAAAACAGAGGACAAGAACACCAGAGAACGAAGATCGAGTACATCACTTAACTGGAAAACGAAATTTACTGCGACAATGGTAGTTCCTGCAATTTATTCACGGAACTGATAAAAGATAAATAGTTTCTTTTATCAGTTTCGTGAACTAAGCTGATTTTTTTTTGTATTCTCGATATTGATTGCAGCTATCTTTACAAAAGTGACTTCTTCATACACAGACACTAACTAGTTAAATATATACTGTTATATAGCCCTCCTTCATAAATGGACTATAAAACACAAAAATAATTTTTTAATTCAAACCAGTAGTTCCTGAGATTAGCGCAGTCAACCAAACAAACTCTTCAGCTTTATAATATTAGTACAGAGAATATCTTGCAATGAACATTTAATTTTAAATGAACTTTAAAAACAACCAACATCCTATCTCAAACATCCCCACATAACCCAAAAACCGTAATATCTCCTCTGGGAATGAAACCCAGGACCAATACGGTACACAGATACGAGGCAAACTGATATAAAGAAAAAGTGTTTTCCAACAAAATAGAACGCGAGTAAGTGTATAAATTACCACAGAAATTTTACTAATTCAACGCCCAGGGTAGTCACGCGAGAGCAGGTTTGTTTGTCACGACATTGGACACGGTTTTAATGTGGGTGACAGCCCTAACATGATATGGGCTTGGTAAATAATAATGTCACATTTTTATGCAACTTGTAATGTATTAACACGTTCCCTGCGGCATCTTTTTCAAATAACTTTCATCTGGTGCGTTGGAGACCTAAAACATCTCGAAACTTAACTATCCTATGGTGCGTATGAGACCTGATCAGTCTCCTAAAACAACGATTTTGAAAATAACTTATATCTTCATCAAAACCAATGATATATTTATGAATTTCTTGTGGGTTCAAGATAGCCTATTGGTCTATCTTTTGATAGGTTCGCACGCAGATATGACATTAGGATAAACTACAAACATAAAAAAAACTAGGCATCGATTGTACCGCGTACCGCAACGGAAGATAGTTCAATATTTGTAGTGACTAGTGATGTGAAAAAAATAAAATCTCAGTTGTCGATGGAAAAATAAAATTAAATTGTGTGGTTTTATGAAACCACGAAGCAAGTGAAAATTTTTAGAAAATTAATCGATTTAGGGTATTAAAATTGCGTTTTTAATCTTAACTTAATTATTGAATAATCAAAATTTTACAAACAAAAAATAATCGACTTAAAAATAACTCAAAAACTACTTGTCAGATCTCGCTCAGTGGGACTACATGACAAGCACCAGCTTTCGATTAAAAAACGAATCATCAAAATCGGTTCACCCACTCTAAAGTTCTGAGGTAACAAACATAAAAAATACAGTTAAATTGAATACCTCCTCCTTTTTTTGAAGTCGGTTAACATGGGAATGATATAATGATGATTTTTCTTTATATTGTTTACTATTTATTTCTAAGTCTAATTTATTTACACCAAAATAAATGGACTTTTTACACTTTCTTCTTTTAAAAGAACTCATTATTCACCAACAGACTTCAAAATATATTTAAACACAGATAAAATATATATAATAGTAGTTTTTCCAAACATGCGCGTAACCGTCCGCATCGACAGTTGAACAACACTAAAACAAAGAAACGCAGTGCCCGCGCTCCCCGCCCTCCCTTACTTGCGGCTACGAGGCGTACGATTCACGAGTATTAACACGTCTCCTAACGCAAGGAATGAAACATTTTATACTACAGTGCGTTAGAGACCTAATCCATATCTAAAGTTTTTTTTAACGCCCTTGGATCCAGCTTTGAGTAGGAAGCAAATATGTATAATTGTCTTTCAATTACTCAAAGAACGCAACAGAGTGAAACAACACGATTTTAGTCGCCGCACAGTACGAAAGTCTTGCAAGAGATCGAATAAGTCTCCTAACGCAGTGAAAGTGTTAATATAGTATCTAATGTTAATGATATAGTAGTTTTACGAACGTGAAACACTTTACAGTTGGTTAAATATCCATTATGAATGTGCAATTTTATAAGGATACTAGCTGTGCCGCGCGGTTTCACCCGCGTTAATTTTTGGAAAAAACTAACTACTTAAATATTTATGATGTTATAAGGCCTATAGCCTTTCTCGATAAATGGACTATCAAACACAAAAAGAATTTTAAAATTAGAACTAGTAGTTCCTGAGATTAGCGCGTTCAACCAAACAAACTCTTCAGCTTTATAATATTAGTACAGATTTTCATGAAATTCTGCTCATACAGGTAGACTATGACCTGGATTAAGATAAAGAATACTTCTTGTCACAGAAACTCTCCGTAAAGCCATGAGCATTGAGCAGAGAGCTAGTTTTTAATAATCTGGAACTAGATAAATTTACATTTACCGTCTCGAAGTGGATAAAATTTATATTAAACTAGGAAATCGCCCTTGCTTCGCTTCAGGAAAAATAGTAAAAAAAATATATAATATAGCCTATTGGTCGTAGCGCACAAATCAACTCGGAAAGGGATCGTCACCGGATCGCCTCGCCGTCAACCTAACGTAAGCGCGTTACAAACCGACCAACAGCTCCAAATCGACTCGGCTACGGCTAGGCGACGCCACGCTTACGGCTCGAATGACAGCAGTTCGCCGACGCAGCGGTAGCCGCGGCGCGGGGCGTGCGTGCACGAGGAAACGGAAAGTCGAAGGATAGTGTACGGTGAGACGTAAGCGCGGGTACGGCAAATCGTCCACGCACCGTACCGCGGTTCGTGAGCTTGTCTCGAGGCGAGGCGATTACGTTACGAATCCGATAAGTGTGCTTTACAGTAGGGAGTTTCATACAAAGAATACTGATATGCAAGAGTTGATACGTTTACGTTCCGTTTACGAGTTGATATGTGTGCTACGACCATAATGTCACCCGGGGATAGTGTAGCTTTCCAACAGTGAAAAAAAATTTCAAATCTCTCTTTATAATATAAGTACAGATTACTGTTTTCTCTGTCAAGTCACAAAGCAGAAAAAGCATAGGTTTTAAGCCTTGTAGTGTGTAGCTAAGCCACCTTTATAATTATACATAATAAAAGTAAGGAATCATCATAAATTACAGAAGACTAATAAAGACATCGTACGATAAACACTTTTTTACTTCCAGTTTGTAAGGTAATTTATGTCATAGACATAATAAATTTTATCACAGTATTCTTACGGAGATAGCGATTATAAATTTACTAAATCTGTCAACTAGTAACTTTAAAAAGCGTTTTAATTAATACATTATTATTATATTATCATATATTATTAATATATTATCGTAGCGAAAAAAAGGCCAAAGAAGGATTCATCCACAGCATTGAACAAATGATTGAACAGATGCATTTTTCATCAGAAATGACTTTTTGAAATTCACATCTGCGGGTCAGGGATTTCAAACGAGCTACCAGCTCTTGTAGTCTTGTCTGTTACTCAGCAGCATTACCTACATTGTTACATTGGACTACATAAGCAGAGAACATTGATTTGGCCTCGAGGTCATAGCTCCTTGAACAAGCAACGCCTTCGATTCTCGAACGATAATACCCCAACATGTAACAGCACTTTACTTCATGAAATATGGAGTATTATATGAGTATTATTTGTCTGTAATAAAACACGAGTATGTTCTTTTCATTCTTAGGGTATCGCAGACAAATGAAGCCATGAAAATGTTTTCCCGGTCAAAGAAACCAATACTGAAAATAATATTGATTGGCATTCCTTTTTCTTACTTTCAATCCTACATCAAGTCACTTTCAATCTTTTTATGAACTATCTACTCGTAAAACTGAGACTTCTTTAATAGCTTCCTTTTAAGTTCCTTAAAGTGACAAGCTCTGAAATATTCGTAAAATTTAGATATGTTATATTAAGTCACTCAAAAATTTTATAGTACGACATTAAAGCTGAAATTTGAAAAAAATATTTACATTATATTCTGTGTACTGACATTATATGGGTGAGATATTCATGCATTCACATTATTCTTTCATGGATTCATTTATTTATCAAACACTGCATCCATAAATTCATTTATCTTTTCACACAACACAGTCATGCATTTGTTTCAATGAATAAATTCATCAATTCAATTATTCATTTAACCGAGGTTTTTATTCAACTTTTCATCTCGAACAATGCGTAAGTTAACAACCATGATTTATATAACATTCAACTCCAAAAGTCCAATAAAATACATACTACTCGTAGTATCAATAAAACCACACGGTGGAATCCCACAACGATCTCGTGGCGTCCCATGAAGAGGATGAGGTAAGGAGACTACTAGGATTTCGGGGGAAATCTGGTGAGACCCATAAACCCATTTCCCAGCCGGATATAAGAAAAAAAGTATCAATAAAAACCAAGAAGTGTTGAACCCCGACAAATCACTAGCCAACACGCACTTGCTAAATATTTTACGAGTGTACGGGGGATCTTAAAAACTTTTTTGAATTTTTATTTAGACCTTTTGTTGTGGTTCACGCTTCCGGCCGTAAAAATTCGTTTTGGTAGCCCATAAAATAAAGGTTAGGACTTTGTGATGGACGTGACGTGGTTTATTTGCGCCCCTATGTGCAATATTGGAGCCGTGTTGTTTTTGTTTTATTTCCCGTGTCAGAATGTCACTCTTAACTTCATTAGTGACTGGATAAATAGTACACTGTACCATTTGTACTTTTATGTCTTCTGTGACTGTACTATTTTGTGTGAACTATCTGTAGTAAACAACCTATGCTGTACCCACTTTAGCTTAGCACGTATATGTAGTTGTTAATTAGTATTTCGTACTAACCTTCTGTTGTTGATCATTTTTCTTGAGGAAATTAAAGCTCTTAGTCCCTAACTATGATTCCCTGTGTGGTGGGTGCCATGGATAATATTATACATAGACAAGATCACACACCATTGTAAACAAATGAATACGTTTGGATATACACAAAAATTGTTGTTTAAATACTACGCATGTAAATAACCATTAGTGCATAGCTAACCGCCAACAATGCCTGAGTCTGCCGCTGAACGACTGAAGTTCTCGAAATTAATTTGGGTTCGATGTTTAAAATTTTCATATCCTTCAGAGCAAGGCTGCAAGGGGCAAGGTTGGGCGACGGCTTAGGACGCCAAATTGGGAGGGGCGCCACATTTGGCGTAAGGAGCAAAAAAATAATATGTATATTTGTTTATTTAACTGTTGGTGGATTTGTGAATTTATTTTGTGCAAGTAAACAGGAATATTTTTTTCTGCGAAGAAAATTAATTAATCTATTCCGAATTCAATAGCAAAGCAATATAAAAGCAATAAAATTTATACTTATAATTTATGATTTACTTACTGCAGTTTTATTCCTGGAAAACAGAATGCAACCAAATATCAATATTATTTAATTTAAACCTGGAAATCGTTAATCAAACTTCGTCTTATATTTTAGTTCCTTTCGCATTTAAGTTTCGCTGTAATAAATCTTTGGTGATTGTGAAGAAACTAAATCTTTATTTTTAAAGGAAAATAATTTGAAAAAACACACTGGCACGATATTATTTCAGAGAGCGAGAGAGATATGCACTTCAGGATCCACCGGATCCACGCTATTCTAAATTAATCGTGCTTCAGCATTTTAAGTATGACAAGAGCTTATTGGACAATGAAACCGAAAAGGTTATTCAGTCTACTTGACGCAAAAAATAACAGTCTTTTATAATTCTTATGCTTATGCTTTTGTATTGTAAGTATTATATTTTGTATACCCATTTTAGTAATTGACTAAAATACGAAAAAAGAAAACACAAAAATGTACATATATGTATACGTACATTTTTCTTATTTTTTGTATTTTCTTTTTATATATATGTACGTAGCATATACCTATATGTAGATTACACTTGAAACTTACGTCCGAAATTAATAAAAGATCTAATCCATGAACTATAGTTTCGTCTAAATTAAATATACATTATTGGCATTAAGGGAGAAACCCGGCAATCTCCAAAAGTATCTAACGCTATTGTCCATTGTTCAAAGTGCACCAAATACGCAGAAGGCTCAATTCAAGATGAGTTCGATTCCCCTCACACCCAACACTTTATTTGCGGTAAGAGAATCATTATTTAAGAGCGACGAGGTAAATTTGACAAGTGACACGGGTTACGCCATCTAGATCAGAAGCCGTAACGCCATATACATGTAAAGTAGAGGAAACGTTTATACCAAATGGAGTCAGAATTCCCCGCGTGATAAATGGACTCTTTCAAACGAAAAGTTTGAAGGATTCGTATGTCAAGGGGTCAGTGAAAGCAAGCTTTTTACCTGCCGTTCAAAGGTCAAATTCGTACCTAAACGAATCGAAAATTATCCACATACGGGACGGAAAATACGGTGGGAAAATATTTTTCATCGTAGGTGCTCGTAAACGTGAGTAGTCTGTATTCAATATACGAATAAGTATATTATCGCTTTTTTAACCGACTTCAAAAAAAGGAGGTTCTCAATTCGACTGTATTTTTTTTATGTTTGTTACCTTCGTACTCTGGACTGGATGAACCGATTTCGATGATTCTTTTTTTAATCGAAAGCTGGTGCTTGTCGTGTGGTCCCACATAAATTTTAGTGAGATCTAACAGTGGCATCATGTACCTACTTCATTTGAAGTCGGTTCTTTTTTTGTTAACATTTTAGATTATGACAAATGTACTCAATCTCCCTGAGCAATTTTGATTAATTTAGGTAGATTTCGATATTGTTCAACGTTTTATTATATGATCTTAACCTTAAATATTGATCTTGGTACCACTGGATACCATTGTTATTTCAATGAATTTAAGCCACCCTGTCAGCTTACAACCTGATACAAAACAAACGATGAAATATAGTAATTGGAGATCGCACCTATTGCCGGTAATCTACCTTGGTCCAATACTTCCTTGGCTGGCTACCAATTAACTACTAGAATAATAAATATACAGTAAACTTTATTGGCTATATCAAAATATTATGGTGTAATTATGAGCTTAACGCATAACGCTGACCATATACGATCAAGTATACTTGTCAAGTTTGCAGCGGACTTGACGCGGCATTCAGTAAACTTGACGGTGTATGGCCATGGTATGGCTATCTGGTTATATAGCTATCTCATGCAAACTGGATGCCACATGAAGTCAAACACCAAACTTGACAAGTACACTTGATCGTGTATGGCCATACAGCTGGGATCGATCAAGAAATAATTTTACTAGATTTGCTCGATCATTTATTCGTGGTTGCTAAAAGACATCGTGCTATGAGCACTTTATTTTATCCTTATATAAAAGTTAAATTATTTCGTAGACATTCGTATTCAAGTGTCGTATGCTCATATTAATTTTGTGTGACACCGTCACGAACAAGGCTAAGCGTTGAAGTTTATATCAATTTGAGGTCACCGAGAACCAAAATAAAATGAGCCCTAGCGACGTTTATTCGTACACAAGCCGGGTTTTTATACGGGAACAAAGACAAATTAGGGGTTTTACAAGCACACACAATAGGAAAGGTATTATACATTGACGTCACTGATAAAAATAAGACTGTTTGAAATAAAAGTCTACATACTAGCTAGCTAATGTAGAAATTCTAAGAGAAAATAAAATTTATCTCTATTTTATTCTCTGTCACTATTCTTTATAAACCTTATCTTTACGTTCATGAATACTCGTAGTACATCAGTATTAGTGTTAGTAGTAATTCTACCTCCACTACTACGTACTTAGATGAGTTTATTTCGTCTGAGCGCATAATTTCCTTTTCTTAAAATGTCCATTATTGCGTAGATTTTCTGAAGGTTTTCACTGATATATTTTATCAAGCTCGGAGTTTTAATAACTGCTTTAATCGAATTATTTTTCAATCCAATCACAAGTAAAAGAAGCTATAAACAGGTATTCTAAAGAGAAGCGAAGTCGGTTACTAGAATACCTATAATATAATAAAGATTCCGAATGAACGCCCAGTATTTCGACTTAATTTGATTGCACCGACTAAAATGGTTGCGTGAGTTTTTTCCGAAATTTCTGATACAAATTCTTCTCAAATTGGCTTTCTTTTATGATTGTCTTTACAAACTTCGTTACCCACGAATTAATGCCGAATTGTTTCACGGCCTTTTGGTTTGATTTCCTTGTTGAGATTAAGAAGTTCTTCCAAATGTTTTTCATTCATTCTGATTCAGCCTTCATAAAGTAACGAGGCACGTGGTTTCGTGGAAGCTCTTTTATTATTGAGTTCGTCGATTTGTATTATATTGTTTGCTCAACAATTTTCACATTTATTTTTTAAGACGCAGAGTTCTGTAACATCGGTAAAATACTTTCATAAACGTTTAATACCTTTTTTTTTGTAGTTGGAAACAAATTAAAATTTTTCATCGGATTACTTTGTAATATGAAGAACCAAGTTCCTTCAAACGTTGTTCCCAATAGTCCATTACTGAAATTACTTACCATATCTCAAGAACTTTCGTTAAAGTATTTTCAAGCTCTATCACCACATTTTTGTAAAACTTTCCATCCCATGAATAAAAAGAGACATTAATTTGAATGATTTTCTAACCTATATCTCACAAAATATTTAATGAAATAAGAAAGTTTGAAACCTCTACATCATTTTTGAAGACCCTGTAGCCTAGTTGGTAGTGACCCTGCCTGCAACGCGAGGGGTCCCGGGTCCGATTCCCGGCCAGTGCATAAGACGTGGCGTTGGATTCGTCTTAATTGTGAGAGTGACACTGTATATACCAAAATTTAAAAAATGGCCGATTGGCCGATTTTTAAGTTGTTCTCATTATTTTTAATTTTAAGTAACAGTTAAGGATATATAACGATTTAAAGCAACAACCCATAATTGTCCCACTGCTGGGCTCGGGGTCTCCTCTCACAATGTGAGGGGTACAGGCCATAGTCTACCACGCTGGCCAAGTGCGGATTGGTAGACTTCACACACCTTTGAGAACATTATGGAGAACTCTCAGGTGTGCAGGTTTCCTCACGATGTTTTCCTTCACCGAAGCAAGTGATAATTAACTTGTAATACGCACATAACATTTGAAAATTAGAGGTGCGCGCCAGGATTTGAACCTGGGCCCCCGCGTTCGGGAGACCAACGTTCTAACCACTAGGCTATCACTGCTTTTTTTATATAACGATTTAAGGTTGTTTAAATAACATGACACAAAGTGAAAGGGCACAGGTGAATAGAAGTGCCTTTTCAATGTAATATTTTAATATTTGTACGCAAAATATTACATTGAAAAGTCATGTGGTTATTTGTGCCGTTTAGACTTGATATTACTGATTTTATTTAGATTTTTATGCTGTGTTGAAAAGAAATGATATGCTAATTATTTAATGATTGACCATAAAAATAAAAACTTCTGATTAATAATCTTGTAGAAATTGTGTAAATACAAGTATTTTCATTCATACATTTTCGAAAATTCTAGTATTGTCATATTATTATATTTTCTCCAAAAACTAAAAAATATTTTTTTTAACTCAGTTTTACAAAATGTTAGATGTGCCCCTTTTCCTAATGACAATGGGACAAAGCAGCCGGTATAGAACAAATTTTTGTATTACAGAAAAGAGCCATTAGAGCTATTTATAAACTAAAATCAAGGGAGTCCTTGCGAGTCAAATTTAAACAAATAGGTATACTTACAGTAGCTTCCCAATATATTTATAATAATTTAGTGTTTATACGGAATAACATAACTGCATATAAACAAAATTGTGATTTTTCAAATCGTCAAACAAGAAGGATGCATCAATTAGCTACCTCTTCGTACCGTCTTTCTAAAGTGCAACGTTCTTTTATGGGACTAGGTATAAAATTTTATAATAAAGTCCCAAAACAAATACGTGACTTACCAGTGGAATCTTTTAAGAAACGTGTAAAGGCTCAGCTCTTAGGCAAGGGCTACTATAGCATAAATGAATATTTAAATGACAAGGATGCTTGGAAATGACTAGCTAGGAAACCAGTTCTGCACAGGTTAGAGAATACCTATTTTTGTAATAGATATAAGTTTTATTTTTAAAAGATGTGCTGAGGAGTTTCTTTACGGCTTTTCTTCTCCTCCATGACAAATCACCTTTCCGAAAAGCTGGTAGATTAAAAAAAAATGACGTGCATAAGAGTATCAGTGATACCTACATGAATAAAGATTATTTCATTTCATTTCATTTCATTTCATTTCATTTCAATACTGCGGGATTATGAGTGTTAGCGTTTATTTATCGTTTTTATTTCATTTTCAACAATAAGGCAGGTTTGTTCGTGAGTCTATTATGTACATCAGTAAGTATTTATAATTTACATTAGTATGCTATTCTACTTAAGTGGACCCGGTACCACATAGGGAAATAATAATTATAAATACTAAGATACTTAGTAGAAATATAAATTTGTTAGATCGTTTTGCTTAAAAAATATTTTGTGTCGTTTATGCACGTATCGATGTGAACGTGGGCTTTCTTGCACATTATGCGATTTGTACATTTTGCGTGTTGTGTTCATTCTGCGTTTTGTACATTTTGCGTGTTGTGTTCATTTTGCGTTTTGTACATTATGCTCCGAAGGGGTATTAAAGACATCATGGCTTCAACCCATTAATGGCCGACAGTACGGGTCTCTTCTCATAACTAAACAGGCCTAGAGCATATTGAGCCATGGGATTGTTGCAGATGTTAGTGGTGATCCGAACAAAAAAAATGCTCGGTAATTGTTTCATGACTAATTTGTCCTAGAATTACACTAACATAAATCAAATTCAACTAACGATATATTATTATCAAAATAGTTGTCGTTACATTGTAATTTAATTATTAATATTCCAACAGTTATAATTGTCACATCGCGTGAGTATACTACACGACCTCGCGTTTTTACTCATAGTTAAAGTACATATCACAACAGTTACATATTTATTAATATTTATACTATAATAAGCATATACCAAAACAGTCAAATTTACTTAGATAGATACTTATTATATCGAGTATGATTAAACGGATTTTACGCCCGAAAAAGTCGTGTATTTTGGCGGGTGAGGCCAAACGACCGTATTTTTTATTTGACTGCCAAGGATTATATGAGCTGTGAGTCGCGTAAAATTAATCGCGAAATTCGGTTTCATACAAAAGTCGCAACTCATTTTGCGTCACCGTGTGGTACAAACGGGACTTTACTATGAAACCGAATGCAATGTAAAATGCAATGTGATTCATTCTTCGCGGCTCAAACCCCAAAAAAATACGTTTGGTTGCATCAAGGGTTGCATTCGGTTTTATACTATTATAAATTCCAATTTGTACCACAGGGCGACGCAAAATGAGTTGCGACTTTAGTATGAAACGACTCATTTTTCGCAACTAGAATCTCAAAAATATACGTTCGTTTGGCCTCGCACTAAAGTGATAAACTTAATGGATGATGGATGTGATTGTGGAAATGTGGATCACACTCACCCAGTAATCGTCCTGTTATCTCCGAGAGGCAGTATCGAAATAGCAAATACCAACCTCTATAGCCTATATAAAAGCCAAATGTTTTTTGTAATTTTTTTTCTCTATGACTATTATGATATCACTCGGAAACAAAGTCAGTCGAAATTTGATTTATTTATGGATCTACACCTAAACTATTCAATAAAATCATTTATATACATCAACATCTGTAACAGTCAAGGAAATTAATGTGTTCCATTAGGATGAGAGATGAAACCTACTAAGCAACTTCTGATAAGGGTCAACGCACATTTATTCAGTGCCAGTCGCGTTTCGCTGAACGATTTTGGTTACACTTATTCAGCTTCTATCAGCCACGTACCGCCTCGTAAGCGTCGTAGCGTGCAATGATTAAAATAATAAATCGAATATGCGGGAACTATACAGATCGCAACCTGTGGACAAGCACTATTCCACCGCGATCGACGCTGCACGCGGCGCAATGATATTAAACTATAGATACGTTATGCCCTTACAAATCAACTAAAAAAATCTGTTCCGACCGAGCTACAACACACACACGTTTATCTTTTGTTTCACTACATCAATCACTATTACATTGGTAAATTATGTAAAAGGGATGGCACTACTAAAACCATAATAGTGAAAAATACAGCTAGACGGCCTCACTCAGAGGCAGCTATCAACTGTCTGAATTAAAATCGCTACACTTGTCTACATTTGACTGACATAATTTCAGCGCCATCTTGGCATATCTTGTATATAATATCATTGACGCGGTGGAATAGCGCTGAACGCGGCAGATAGCACTCGCATTTGTCCTCATTTTCTACTCGTTTGCCGCGAAAACTGAATAGACGCGGAAAGCTGAACGGATGCGTACGCGTCTGTATACAAAATCCCTGTTTTCTATGGACATAAGCTGAATAGAGCTAGATAAATGTGCGTTGACCTTAAAGCATAAATCAGTAACATTTTATCTTATTTTAGCTGTTTGCAACTTCGGCTTGTGAAATTTTATTAGTGCATTAGTTTAACCTACCTTGTCTTAATCTGTGACTCGCTCGAGAAAATCCCAAAATCCCTTCTCCGCTCCACTACCTACTACTGTTAAAGTTATTAGAAAACCCAATAAAAATTAAGCCGAATAATATGTGGTACGGCCCCTGTATAAGTACGTAAGGATTATGACTCTTCAAGCGTAGCGTAAATGCGTAGGCAGTTTTAGTTTAATCATAATTATATAAAATGCCCTTCTTGATCTTTAGGATTATATAAAATATCGTTTGATAAATGCCTGCTAATTCCCGGTTCTAATGTGACTTGTAATGGAAAGCAATAGTAATTATCGTTTTAACTTTGCGGGATTTAGCAACTGTAATTTTGCGTGACCATTTACATTAGGTATGAAAGATATCTTAGTGGTTTAATAGCGAAAGTAATTAACTTAAAATTTCAACAGTCACTTCTTGATAATGTTGGCTTGTATTAAGAATAAAACTTTGTAAGTAAAACAGCTAAATGACTAAAATGTTAAGAATATTAATATGAAAACTCTTATTCCTTGCGATCTTAACTAAATGCTTAATGTAGCAAATTATAACTGTGTAGGTACTCGTAAATTTAATAATATGGTAACATCGAAACCCATAACTATCCCACGGCTGGGCTTGCGTTCTTTGCGCAATTTAAAGGGAACCAGCTACCTATATTCTACAATATCGCCCCACCAGACATACTTTTAAGAACTTATAGACAACTTCTAAAGTCAAAGTCAAAATATTTTATTCATATACCTAGGTATCACTGATACACTTATGCACGTCATTTTTTGGCTTTTCGGAAGGTGCTTTGTCGTGGAGGAGAAGAAAAGCCTAAAGAAACTCCTCAGCACATCTTTTAAAAAAATATTACAAAAAAAGATAATAATACAAAAGTATTTACTATTCTGAGCGGCACTGGTTGCAGAGCTGGTCATTTCCATGCGTCTTTATCATTTAAATACTCGTCTACACTATAATAACCCTTGTGTAACAATTGTGTCTTTACACGTTTTTTGAAAGTTTCTATTGGAAAGTTTCTATTGGTTTCTAGATGCCTAATAATAAATGGGTCTGCTTGAGATGTTTTCCTTCACAAAGTATACATATTATATATTATTATTTGTACTTTTCAAAGAAAATAAACTAAGCTGATAAAAGGTAAGAGTTGATATTTTGTATCCTACTTCCTATTCCTACGAATCTTTGTTCGGTTGTTTGTTACTCTTTCACGCAAAAGCTATTGAAAGAAAAAGAAAGAAATAATTTTTTATATATATTTTTGTGGCCATTAGGTACACACGCGAACACAGACTTAACAAAAGAAAAATCACAAACATACACAAAAAATAATGAAACAAAAATAAATATTTATGATTATCTGCATTGGTCTGTAATTTTCGCACACGAACATAGAGTTAATAAAAAAAGTCACAAACACAAAAAACAAAGAAACAAAAATAAATATTTATGATTATCTATAGTCTGTAACTTTCGCATGTGTCCAGTGGTTTTACTGAATGGATTTCCATGAAATGTATTGGTGTGCACCACAGACTTAAAAAAAGAACAGACGGAATGTCAACAACAAATTCAGTGAGGCACCCATAGTACTCGTAATACCAACTCCTCTATTCGTACAAGTATCACAGGCACACATTGATACCATGCTGTTATTAATCGGCCGCCATTACCGCGTCGGACCGCACGCGCACTAAGAATTACGCACACGTGGTAAGCGGGCGACGTCACTCTCGAAAAGACACGGTGAAGTCCGAGTTATTTTCACGTCCATGGTGTGCACCAATAGACCATGATCTGAATTAACGTATAGGTATAGGGTACTTATTATCCAGAAAAACGCGAGCATAGCCGCGGACAGAGCGCTAGTCATTAATAATACAGTAGATAAATGATATAAGTTAGGGTAAATGGCGCTATTCACATAATACACGAATTGACAAAAAATGTCGATAACGTAAAAACGCCACAAAAGTACCGGTATGTTTTAGGAATTGTCACGGTCAATCTTTCTTCTTTCAGGATGAAGGATAAAGATGAGTAAGTATTTTGTTCACTTATTCGTCTTTCTGAATTGACTGCGTTTCTGATGAAGGCTCAACAGGCTCTGTGAACTTGGCATCCGGCATTGTAAAATTTAGCTTTTTTCTTGATTCTCATTGGTTTTGGTTTGTAAGTTGATTGTAGTAATTTTTTTTCGTTTGTAATACCTCCAAGAAATTTTTAGAGAAATTTGGGAAAAAATACTCAGCGCCCGAGTTTTTAGAAATTAAAATATAGTAGTCGATCCTTAAAAATAATCGTTTATAGTTGATTGTAGCCCCCCGTGTGGTGCCGGGTCCACTGAGTAGAATAGCACCACTCCTACCTCTTCCTGGGATGTCGTAAAAGGCGACTGATGGGATATTCCAGGAGATGGGCAGCAGCGTCTTCCTGAGTAGTATTAATATCTACTGCGGTCACCAACTCGCACTGGCCAAGCGCGGTGACTATTGGCTTAACCCCCCTTATGACAGCCAAAACCAAGCCTCGGCCCCCAGTCCCCGGCAGCTCCGCTATTCCTGGCTACGGTAGCGGCCATGGTAACGGCGGGGCAGGGGGTGCTAAGAATCGCCGGCAGAGATCGGGCTACCAATCTAAACAACGACTTCTGCACCTGGCAACATATAACACCAGGACACTGAGGACCGACGACAAGGTGAAAGAGCTGGAAGAAGAGATAGACAAGTTAAACTGGAGTATTGTGGGTTTATCTGAAGTCCGAAGACAGGGGGAGGACACGATAATACTCAAATCCGGGAACTTGTTCTATCACCGGGAGGGCGAACACCTATCCCAGGGTGGTGTCGGGTTTCTCGTCCACAAGTCCCTCGTCAACAACATTGTGCAAGTCGGGAGCGTGTCGGCCAGGGTAGCGTACCTTACACTCAGAATATCCAAACGATATTCGTTGAAGGTTGTACAGGTATATGCGCCGACTTCGACACATCCCGACGATGAGGTAGAGGTTATGTATGAGGATATCAGTAGAGCCATACATACCTCTAAAGCTCATTTCACAGTTGTGATGGGGGACTTTAACGCGAGACTGGGCGCGCAAAATGGCGCCGAGAGGAAAGTGGGTCCCTTCGGAATTGGACGACGGAACCACCGAGGACACTTGCTGGCCAACTTTTTGGAGAAGGAAGATCTCTTTATGATGAACTCCTTCTTCAGAAAGAAGCCTCAACGCAGGTGGACTTGGATAAGTCCTGATGGTTCCACAAAAAGCGAGATAGACTTCATTCTGGCAGACAAACGGCACATATTTAATGATGTCTCTGTGATCAGCAGGTTCAAAACCGGAAGCGATCACCGTCTTGTAAGAGGCACATTAAATATCAACGTGAAGCTGGAACGGTCACGCCTGATGAAGTCTACGCTTCGCCCAACACCTGTCCAAATCCAGGGATCCGAAAACTTTCAACTTGAGCTGCAAAATCGTTTTGCGTGCCTAGAATCATGCACGTCGGTGGACGAGTTTAACACCAGGATGGTAGCAACTGTCCACGAGGTAGGGTCGAAGTATTTCAAGACCCACCCCAGTGGTAGATCTCAAGTTCTCTCAGAACAAACTCTCGGTCTTATGAAGGATCGACGAGAACTATGCGTGCAATCTCCAACCTCTATGGCGGAATACCGACGGCTCAATGAACAGATCTCCAAGGGCAGGCGACGCGATTTGCGCAAACACAACGCAAATCGTGTTAAAAACACAATAGAGCGAAACCAGGGCTCCAAAGTGTTCGCCAGAGATCTGTCTATTGGGCAAAGTCAGCTTACGAGGTTGAAGACCGAGTCCGGCACCATAGTTACGTCGAAACCTGAAGTTCTGAGAGAAACTGAGAGATACTACGGACGGTTGTATACCTCCTCTCAAGCTCCACCTCCCAGTGAGGAGAGCGACAAGAGAGCTAAATTAACCCGACACTACACAGAGGATATCCCGGACGTCAGCCTGTATGAGATTAGAGAGGCCCTCAAACAGCTTAAAAACAACAAGGCACCGGGAGATGACGGTATCACTGCCGAGCTGCTAAGAGCTGGAGGGAAACCCCTCCTAGTGGCGCTCCAAAAACTGTTTGATACAGTCATCCATACTGGAAATACCCCGGAAGCGTGGAGCAGAAGTGTGGTGACTCTGTTTTTCAAAAAGGGCGATAAAGCCCTTTTGAAGAACTACAGGCCAATCGCACTTCTGAGCCACGTTTATAAGCTGTTTTCGAGGGTGCTCACAAATCGCATTGCACGCAGGCTTGACGACTTC
Source organism: Thymelicus lineola (assembly GCA_963932265.1). Classification (NCBI taxonomy): domain Eukaryota; kingdom Metazoa; phylum Arthropoda; class Insecta; order Lepidoptera; family Hesperiidae; genus Thymelicus; species Thymelicus lineola. The sequence goes on along the minus strand of OZ010693.1, from coordinate 3,661,707 downwards.
CAGCCTCCCGAACAAGCAGGATTCCGGAAAGGCTACAGCACCATAGACCACATACACACACTGCGGCAGATTATACAGAAGACCGAGGAGTATAGTCTGCCGTTATGTGTCGCCTATGTGGACTATGAGAAAGCCTTTGATTCTATCGAGACCTGGGCAGTACTAAATTCTCTTCAGCGGTGCCGGATCGACTACCGGTATATCGAGGTGTTGAAGTATTTGTACTCATCAGCCACCATGTCCGTCAAAGTACACGACACAGCCACGAACCCCATCCAATTGCAGAGAGGTGTCAGGCAAGGGGACGTTATATCCCCAAAACTGTTCACCGCTGCATTGGAAGATGTGTTCAAGCTGATGGAGTGGAAACGACGTGGCATTAACATCAATGGCGAATACATCACACACCTGCGATATGCCGATGATATAGTCATCCTGGCAGGATCCCTGGAGGAACTAGGTACAATGCTCGGGGACTTGAACAGCGCCTCACAACGGGTGGGTCTTAAGATGAACATGGACAAGACGAAAATCATGTCAAATGTCCATGTTACACCCGTACCGGTTGTTGTTGACGGCGCTGCTCTCGAAGTTGTAGACGAATACAATTACCTGGGACAAGTGATCCAGATGGGTAAGTCCAACTTCGAGAAAGAAGTCACTCGTAGAATCCAACTCGGATGGGCTGCGTTCGGGAAACTGCGTCATATCTTGTCGTCCAAAACACTACCTCAGTGCCTGAAGTCGAAGGTGTTCGAGCAGTGTGTGTTGCCAGTGATGACATACGGATCCGAGACGTGGTGCTTCACTATTGGCCTAATCCACAAGCTCAGGGTAGCACAGCGGGCTATGGAGAGGGCTATGCTCGGTATTTCTCTACGTGATCGTATCAGAAACGAGGAGATCCGTAGACGAACAAGGGTGACCGACATAGCTCAAAGAATTAGCCGGCTGAAGTGGCAATGGGCTGGCCATATAGTGCGAAGGACCGATAACCGTTGGGGAAGAAAGGTCCTCGAATGGCGCCCGCGTCTCGGAAAGCGAAGTACAGGACGCCCCCCGACAAGATGGACTGACGACCTGAAGAAGACAGCGGGCATCCGCTGGATTCAGAAGGCTCAGGACCGGTCAGAGTGGCGCAAGTTAGGGGAGGCCTATGTCCAGCAGTGGACCTCCAAGGGCTGATGGATGGATGGATGGATGGAGTTGATTGTAGTGAAAAACATTTCATATGTATTAAAAAAAACATCAAAAAGGAATCTCACGTCATTACGACATAGGATTATGAAAAAAAAATTGAGTTCTTTTACATTTTGGTACACAATGTATTAATACCTTTTTTGTTAAAAATAGTTTGAAAACTAACAATACTTATACATTGTATATATGTATATATTTATGTACATTTGTATGTATCATATGTATATTTTACGTACGTATTTGTATGTATGTATATAATTTACTTTATTAACTGCCTGTCGCGCTTTTCTCTTTTGTCCAATGGTTAGCTGGTAGAGAATGCATTAAGCATTAAGCTCGCCATTTATTCAGTAATATTTATATTGTGTGGTCAATAAAGGTTAAATAAATAAATTACATAACATTAAAAAACATCAGTAACAATCTAAGGCAAACTTAATAAAACAGTTGATTCTCAAAGACAGTCGTTTGTAGTTGATGGTAGATAAAATTGATGGTAATAAAGGATTAAGAATAAAAAACAAAGCCGACTCAACAAATCGCTAAAGATAAAGAACGCATGGCTGTCGGGGAGTAAGTAACTCGCAATGCCGTGTGACATGCTTTTGCTGAGTTAGCTTTTATTGTCTTCAATTTATTACTAATGTACGGGAATTCCGCACAATTATATCCTAGACTATTCTGTTGGTATCACACATAGTAATATAATAAAAAAATTAAGCAGAATATTATGTTACCGTATTAATTTCAGATGTGTAATAAAACTTATCCCACACCAACTAACCATAACACTTATCCGCCCTTCGTAGCTTACAAAATCATAATCAAAGTTGTAGAACTGGTGCAGAACTAAATTTTCCTTGATTAAAACCATAAGGGCAGCCCGCATTCAATTTTAATGTTGTCCACAGATTAATGTTCTGACAAGGCAGAGTTAAAACAATTTTGGCGAAATTTCAATGCTGGGTATAATGTGATGAAGATAGTTTAAATAATTTCGGACTTATTATGTAAATGAGATGTAATGAAAATGTTGATAGTGTTTCAGAATTTTCTTCACATCTGGCACATGACAGATATATTATTTCTGATAATTTTGAATCGATTTGTGTTCTGAAAAAAAATTAAGAAATTTTAATAGCTACTAAAATATGGCGCTATCGAAGCTAATCACGACGACGAGGCTTCACGCGTTTTATAATTTCAGCAATCATAAAGCAAAGTAGGAAAGCATGATAAGATTTTGATAGTGGATGGACATAAGAGACGAGAACGACCAAAAAAAAGATGGATGGATTTGTGTAAATGATGATATGGAATATTAGTGTAAATGTAGAGATGACGGCTGATAGAAAAGTATGGAAGGGAAAAATATATTGCGCTATCCTCAAATAAAATTGTCAAATAGACAGTATGATGATGATAAAGTAGAGAAAGTAACGATAGCGAAAAATTTAATTTTATGAAGTACGCCTATCTGATGTTTATTATCTTTAACAATATCACAAAAAACTACCAAACAGATTTAAATACAATTCAGTAAATCTATAGTATGGAATAATACATAAAAGAGCTCATGACACAATCCAACAACCGATCGCGCCCACTGTTGCTTGACTCGTTCGACGACTGGTCGATGAATAACTCAGGTTAGTACTTGGGTGGCTCGGTAGAAAATGAGCGTTTCCCATCTAAGGAGGGCATATAAAGACCCGTGCTCAGTAGTGAGCCATTAATGGGTTTTTTTAATGGAAATAGCCGGCAAACGAGCTGACGATCCACCTGATGGTAAGTGGCTATCGCCGCCCATGAACATCAGCAACACCAAAGGCATCATTGATGCGTAGTCAAGAAAGAAAGAAGAAAAAGAAAGAAAGAACTGGCTCTCAAATCCCCAGCCGGAACACGACGAGTCGTTTGACGGCTGACTCATTGCTCGAGGGTGGTAGCTATCCAGGCGAACCCCTAGAGAAATAATAATAGTATTAATGGTATTAATTAACAATTAAAATCAATACTACTAATATAATCCCTCCGAGGCCCCTACCACCATCGGGCCGGATTTAGTCGGGTTTGAAGGGATGCAAATATTAATTCTAGGAAGAGGTTCTCCACCAATTACGAGATAGTTACTTTGAAAATTCTGTATACAATCCCGTCACAACGCAGTAAAAGTATTCGTATCATATCTAAATCACTTAATAAGCTTGCTTAAAGGAAATTCTGCGTTTCACTAGCATTCAAATTAAAAATTTATTATTGACATAGGTATCACAAATTTACG
>OZ010693.1:3551999-3658023 GCA_963932265.1 Thymelicus lineola | reverse complement strand
CTCACATTCAAATTAAAAATTTATTATTCACATAGTTATCACAAATTTACGTTAATTTTTGCTTTTACTATATTAATAATGGATTTAAAGTAAGCAAATATTGATAATAGTCAAGAAAAGTCAAAACGGATGTAGGTTCTTCCTTTACATCAGGTATCCTTTACATTAGGTATTTCCCTTACATCCGATTGATCTGAATTTTGATATGCCTATGTATTTTAACGCACTTAACAAATATCATAGCCAATTTCATTTTCAAGGCCACCTTGAAAAAACTTGACATTTTATGTTTAGTACATGTTTCTTGTAGAGCCAGTGATTTGAGAGGAAAATGCGAAAAGACCTTATCACATCTAAAAGGATCAATATCAGAACTCATAATCTAAGTACCAGCCAAAACCTACAAAGTCATCAGAACATTCCTTGAGGCGAACTGAAAACGCAGTGATCGCCTTTTCATCCCTATTTAATAATTCCGAAAGAACCTGGTAGGTATTATACGAACAAAATTGTTTTAGTTTTAAGATATGGAAATTATAACATTATTTTTGGTATGTAACTTTAAATATAATAATGTTAATAAACAATTACCTTCAATATACAATCATATGGCTTTCCTATAAGTATACACAACACATCCGCTCATGTAACTCGTAACTGCGAAGGATATGAAGAACGCTGCTTCAGCGGCCATTTTGGGTATGCGTGTTATATACCCTAATGCCGCAACAAGTCTTGCACCAACAAACAGGCGGAGTAATGCCAGCGCTGTTGTCTCATCAGGATTCGTAGTCATATAAAGCGCTGCGACTAGCCAAAATGGTGTCAAATGCTTCAAATCACTTATATTAGCTCTCTGCACTTTATCCCGGTTACATACAATTGCTGCTAGAGGGACTAAAGCCAGCAATTTTAGAGCTAGAAGTGACGAATAAAGATAGTAACTCTGCATCAAGTCCCCTCCTTGCCCTGCAGCCATTTCTTGTCCTTCTTATTTTACTTCTTTGCTTGGCTTTGTAAATGAAATTGATTTCTATTCTATCTTATTTGGTATAAATTCCACTAAGAAATTGAATCGAAACTATGCTTCGAGCAAAATTGCATTCACTAAAATTTTGCCATTACAATGTCTGACAGATCAAATTGTCAGTTTGATAGATGGCTTTGTAGAGAGGAAAGCCTCTATCTATGGATTGGTATGACCTGTATACTCCATGTAGCAGACATAGAGATTTTGATAAATACAGTGTGGAATACAGAGAATACTAATAATTGTTATTTTTATTATATTATTATTTATTTTAAGCGTTTATTGAGCGGCAATTTTTTTTATTTCAAAGACATTTTGCTTTGCACTGTCCTCGAGCCCCAGTGAGTTCTAGTAATTTACCTGATGGTAAAATGTGGTCATCGTGGACAATATATTATATCAATATTCACTACTAACATAAGCGTGTCTATTCACCGCTAAAAGGAGTCCGTTCATCTTGACTCCTACTCTTCAGAATGTATGCCTGGAATACACCGACCGCCTTCAGTTATTGGGCATTGAGATATCCTCGAACCTTAACTTTGGGCGGTTCGTTGAATCCAAAGCTAAAGTAGCTGCTAGGAAGCTTGGAATCCTAGCAAAGGTGCGGCGGTACTTCACACCACAACAACTCTTAACCTTATATAAAGCACAGGCTCGGCCTTGTATGGAGTACTGCTGTCACATTTGGGCTGTTGCTGCCAAATGCCACCTGTGAGCATTGGATTTAATGGAGAGGCGTGCTAAGAGACTTATTGGTGACCCTAAATTGGTTGAGACCAATCTTTAGAGCCTCGAACACAGGCGCAGAGTTGCTAGCCTCTCGGTATTCTACAGGATACATTTTGGAGAGTGTGCGCAGGAATTATATGACATTCCCCCTGTACGGACGAAGCGCTTCGCTTCGTCATTTATTATACGTACAGCGAAGGATTGGAATAAATTGCCCGCGTCGGTATTTCCGCTCGATTATAATGTGAGTGTCTTCAAGGCAAGAGTGAATAGACTTTTACTAAGTTAATGCGCTTTACCACCAATGACCACATCACCACTTACCATCAGGTGGGATTGTAGTCAAGCATTAACTTATAAGATATAAAAAAAACTTACATATTTCACTACTAAGATAACTGACATATTTCACTACTAAAATGACTTACATATTTCACTACTAAGATAACTTCCTAGTAAGTAAATCACAAAAGAATTCAAACTACCTCACTTCAATATGTGACTTAAAATCAAGTGAACCGCAAACTCCATAACATAATTTGAAGTACCTACCAGCGCAGCAGCGTGCAGCGTGGAGAACTGAAGTTATACATTTTCGAGGCACCGTACAAAGCAATACCTTGCAAAGGCAGCCGGCACACTCGAGCATTTAAATCGTTCTGTGCATGGAAATGGCTGCATTATATTTCACTGGAATCAAACAAAGTAACACTTGACATTTTCACGACATTTAACTTCGAGTATAAGTGACTTTATCTCAAAGAGTTGAATTTATTACCAAGAATACATTCATCACAGAAACATTTGAGGAGATTTGAAGGCAATTTGCAATCTGCTGTTATCTCTCTATTCGTGTATTTCTCAGTCCGCTCATCAGTTCATCCTTCCATCTATTCTCCTCACCACCTCTCTTCATCCAGACATCTAATTGGATGATGAGATATTAGAAGATAAAAATTACATAAATTTAAATTTTGAATTTAGTATTTTTTGGAGATTTTGCAATAAATAAGAACGTGTTTTTAATTTAAAGCTTTACAAAAGTCTTTTACCCAGAGCTAGGAGCAAAGTCTTTATAAATGAGAAATGACATTTAAAACATATTGTCACTATTAAACTTCACTAAACCCTACTTTGGAAAACTTTTCAAAATAGCTTGTGTTATAAACCAATGTTGCCTACAAAATGACCCGTATAAAATCGTCAAATTCCATGTGTCGTATGAACACATGAACCAAACTTCGTTAGTACAAAACTTCTCTTGAAAATTCGCTTTCAATCCGGCATGTGTAAATACAAACTTTACACAACTTACTGGTACGGGTTCTAAATGAAGGTATCCTATTTTATTTTAAAGTTTAACGAAGCATTTATTTATAATTACGTTGATATTTTAAGTAACTATAAATGTTCTGGTGTCAGTCATTAGGGATCTAGTTAAGCAACTTTGTTAATTGTTGGATGTGTGTTCGTTAGTGATGTGGACACGATATGGCTTCGACCACGGTAATTTTTAGATATTAACATTGCGCACCTTCAGTGGAAAAAAGTATAAGTCGTCTTACGTTGAATTTTAGTTATTAATATGATTGGAAAGAGGGACAAAAGGTGCATAATTATGCTCAATTTTTTTTAAATTTTTATCATTAATCTTGACGGTTTTGTGCAAGAAATCGTAATATAAATTCCTTAGACTACTTACTGATATTTTAACAGTTTTTTTGCTCTCCTGTAAAATTCCAATTTTAGTCTTATACCTTTTTACCACTGAGCGTGCGATGTCAGGATGCGGTAAGAAAATCGGACAAAGGTTAGTTCTGTTCCTGGATACCACTATGATTTCAATAAAAATATTGAGCATTGAGTAACTACCACCCTCTTACTTGAGTCAGCTGCCAAACGACTCGTCATGATCCGATTGGAAGCTTGAGAGTCAGTTCTGTTTTTCTTTCTTCCTCTCTATTCTTTCTTAGTCGGCAACGTATTGGTGACGCCTTTGATGTTACAGATATCAACGTGCGATGATGGCCACTTACGGACAGGTGAATAGTCAGCTCGTTTGTCGACAGTAAAAAAGCTATTAGCCCAATATCCACTACGCACTGAAGAATTCTGTCACTTACACACAAGATAAATATGTATTTTCAAAGAAAAATCTCATTTTTGTCGCTTTAAAATATTCAAAACTTCTTCCCTTCATAATGATTGTTTTTCATTAGCTTTACAACTTTTGCGCTTCACAAAGCTGCGTTAGCTTTTTAGTGCGGAACAAATATAATCTTCTGCGTATTATGAATGACGAGCCATCTATTCTCCTATAGTAAAAGGTCTAAAAGCGGCTCCCTATCGCTCAACACTTATAATAGCCGCAGCGATAGCGTTAGGTCAGCCATGAAATTAATTTCTCGGTACTTTATTTCGGAGGTCAATGGATTTATACCCATTGGTTATATCCGAAGTTTGCTTTTATCACTATTATTATATTGACTGGGACATTAGCTTTACAGATGTCTTTATAAAGTTGTTTCATGCTTCAAAACTTTATGCAGTTGATTTTTATTGTAGTCTTAGAACTTTATTTTGTTTTATGAACAAAATTTTATTCTTTCTTATAGAAATAATTAGTCATCCATAGATAGACTCCACTGAAGAAATAAAAAAGCATACCTTTAACATGTTGTATATTAGTAACTCCATCAAATAGCTTTACGATAAAAGTAAATCACCCACAAAGACATATAAAACGTAATTAAGTAAGACGTGATAAGAGCTAGATCTGAAAACACAGCGGGAACTGGCTTTGTAGCGTACCCTAATATAACGACCATTCTCGAAGTCGTATACAATCTAAACAATGTGACACCTAGCTCCGAAGGTGGTGACGTAGTTATGTAAAGAGCTCCAACTATCCAAAACGGAGCCAGGTTCTTTAGCTCTGATAAGTATGCACGACGTACAATGTCAGGATTTGCGAAAATCCCTTTGTTGACCCATGTCATAGCAGCTATGGGACTTAGAGCCAGAAGTTTCACAGCTAGCAGCGCAGCGTGGACCATGTACGTTTGTGTCAGTGGTGTCTCCAGAGATATCGTTATCGTCTTCATCGTTTTGACGAAGGTTTGAATAAATGTCCTTTATAATAGCATCCGCAGCCAAAGAGGCTCCTTGACATTCATTGTTGTCTCCGCAAAACAAATCATAACTGAAATTTTTGGTTATATATTTTTAGAATTGTTGACTTACTGAATTATTGAATACACACGGAGCTAGGTTCTACAGATAAATTGTGATGTTTAAATCAGCCGTAAATTTCAAAGTTCAAGTTTATTGTATTTTTGTTTTCATTTGCGAGAATACACAAGTCAAATGTCATGTGCTATTAATAAAGCTGTCACAACAGTGTTGCTATTTGTACTATCAGATTAACCCCTCTGGATTTGTGGTAGACTGGTTTAATATTTTAGCTGGAGTACTCTCCCAGAGGTACTTATTTTTTATGAAATAAAATATTCAGATATTGTAAATTTTATAGAAATCCCAAAGATAGTTTCGATGTTACTTATTATTTTATGATTTGAGCTCATAACCATTTATTTTGAAAAGTGAAGATTGTCTTAATTACCACTTAATTTTTTCAATTATGTATATTCTCAAAAACAAAAAATATAATGTATTTTTTATTTATTAACTGACATCAGAAATAGGTGGAGATTCTCAATTCAGTTTTATGTTTGTTACCTCACAACTGCGTCATTTATCAAACGAATTGGATTATTCGTTATTTATGTAAAAGGAAATATTGGTATGGGATTTATCAAATCATTCACTTATAATAATGAGTAATTTTGATTTGGGTTTATCGAAGACTGTTTTTTGAAGTTGATGAAAGACAAAAATAATACATACCTTCCTTATCACCAGACATCAACAGGTATGATTTGACTTGATGAAGTAATTAGTGCCACCCCAAGTTTTAGAAGTTTAAATGCTGCTCGAAGACCTCTAATCTCGTTTTAATCTCACCATAAATAAATAAATAAATTATAACAGCTTGAGCCGACTGCAGAACAAGCGTCAGAAAGCACGAAGGAGATAGAATTTTCACTTTGTTGGTGACCAAAATAATATTGACCAAATTAATATTAGAATACTAAAGTATTAATAAACATCATGCTTTAAGTTTGACAGAATTACAGTACTAATTTTAAGGGAAATTTTAAATAAAACGTGATATTTAAACGAGTCCGGAAATGTTTTCGTCAAAGCCCAATAGGAATTAAAGTCATTATTTCATCCAAATTTCTGCTTTCAAATCAACTTTGGAGCAATTTCAGGTCAGTAGATTTTAGGCATACGATACCACGTAAGTATCTATCTGACAAAGTGCTGGAACGATTCCAAAATCTTTTGACGTAAGCAATGTCTATGATTTAACTCTGATATCTATGCTCAAATATTACGTTCACAAAATAAAATTATAGTTCGGTCAATGACGATGAAAATTTCGACAACTGCACATAATAACATCTATTTTTCTAGATCCAGGATGAAAAAAATTACATTAAACGTATGATGGACTAGCTGTTGCCTGCAGCTTCGCACGCGGAAATTATGCGTATCATTTTGATTGAGATCTAAATGGATGCCAAGCTGTGTAGAAAAGCCTAAAATTTTAGTCACAACAACATTTAAATCAAGCTTAACATTTGACTTGGTTTCACGCAAAAAGTACTGAACAGTTTTTCATGAAATTTAGCGCACAGGCACCATGACCTGAACTATGATATAAAGGTCTGAGATAAGTTTATGCATTTTAAATATTTTCATTGCAACCGCCTTCATTGCTGTCCAACTGCCCTAAGGTTGACTGGCAGAGAATGCTTTTAGCATTAAGTCCGCCTTTTGTCCTAATACATTTTGTATGGTTCAAAGAAGTTTAAATAAATAAATAAATAATAAGGGTACCTACTTATTATCCCGGAAAATGCGGAAAAGCCGCGAGCAGAGCGCTAGTTATGATATTATTAAACATTCATAGCATTTGTTCATTGTATCAGTGAATAATATTACAGATTCCCGAAGAGTTTTAGACCTATATACATATAATACATACATAAATACATACATACATATTATATACTAGAAAATCGCCCTGGCTTCGCTTCGGGAAAAATAGTTAAAAAAAAATAGCCTATGTCACCCCGGGATAATGTAGCTTCCCAACAGTGAAAGAATTTTTCAAATCGGTTCGGCAGTTTCGGAGCCTATTCAATGCAAACAATCAAATCTTTCCTCTTTATATATTAGTATAGACTAGCTGTTGCCCGCAGCTTTGCATACGGAAATAATGTTTTAACTTATTCAAAATTTATCCGGGTTTCCCGGGAAACCTTTTAATTTTCCGGGATCAAAAGTTATCTAAAATATGAGCCAGGGTATCAGTAACAACTTTACCAATTTTCATCGAACTCCTTTCAAGGGTTTTTATGTGATGCCCGGACAGACAAACAGACACTTTGAGTTTTATTATAGTATAGATTTGTGTATATGGGTAAATACCTGGAAATAAAGACTTATTATTATTATACACGTTCATACAGACTTATATCTAAGATTAATCGTGGACCTAAAAGACGCCTCGCAACCTAAAAGTAAAGTACGGAGGTGAAATCCTCACACTGTAATTAACCGTCTGCCTTCAACTTTCTGCTTTGAAGTATCTGTTTGTTTAACTTTGCTCATCTGATGCCAATTAGTGAGAAACACCCGCATTTGTCAGTTTTCAATTAATTCACTAAAATAGCTTGTTTCAAGGTATTTGAAACCAAAGCACTCATATGTTGTTTATATAATTAGATACAATTTAGCATTCTTATTATATGATATAATAGTATAATAAGACTAATTCATGATTGGTAGATGGTAAAATTATTACCGTTACTCATTGGCGTGAACGCAAACAGAAAAGAGTTTTGACTAGAGGTGTGGTTTACGTTCAAAGCATCAGCGTAGCTGAACGGCATGGGAGATCCGCATATTACTGGCTTTCCGCTCTGCGATTGTAACACGTGAAAATAACTTTCTGTCTTTCTGTCTATCTATCTATCTGTCCGTCTGTCTATCTGTCTGTTCATCTGTCCCATCCAATATGTATACCTTTTGGAGTACGATACGCACGCGGACGAGCGCGTGTGAGGATAGCCGTGTCGGCGAGGCCATGAATCTCCAGAGAAGGTCCAGGGATGGACCTCTTTATCGTACAACGCTTGTCCGATGCAGAGGCTGTCATTTAAGAAATGTCATTAAGAAAAACTAAATATTTAGATTAGGAAATTGTCAATAATGTAGAACGGATGATTATTGATCACGTAGTGTTGGAGTACTTTGGAATATTGATGTGAACGTTAGGAGAACTGGAAATATATGATATCATGGTAAAAAGTAAAAGGAGTATTATTGAATATCCAGTAGGATAGAAGACTCTTGTCTGCTATATACTTAATTTTTATTATTCTCTCTAGTTATGGTGAAAATACCGCGGAATTAGTTGCCTTTATCTTATTGAAAAGTACTCGTATGACACTATCATATTCATACTAGACCATTCCTCGTCGTCGACCAATACCGATTCGTATCAAGCATGGAGTGTCAAAAGTTGTAGACGACAAGGACATAGAACGCTGTAAATCCATTTTAGTTTGCTTATAAGAGCTTATCCCGTTGCTTTCCGTACTTGATAACGTTTATAATACCGGTCATGATAAGCTCTAGTGGGCGGACTTCTATCGTTTGGATCTCAAAAATCCCCTATACAGAATGTATCTCTCTTAATCCATGTCTGTTGTTATTTTCGCATAAATCTCCTGAAAATATCGTTCTTAAATCTCCCTTTGTCCAAAATTCTCGTTTTCACATTAAACTGAAAGAGCTCAGAGATTTAGTGCAAGTGAACGTTAAATTACTGACGTGGAATTAAAGGTTTTTTCGGTCACGGATTCATAATTAATTCATGCATGAGGATAGTTCCATACTGTGAGGACTACCCACATGTGACTTGATCCATGGAGTATAGAAGTAAAGGTGAAATGACTCTGTTGTGAAAACGTGTCCGTCAAACTGCGTTAAATTGCTGGCGCCATGGTAGCAACAGGGTAAATTTGGGGTTATTCCCATTTGTCCCCACCTCGTTTGTCACCACTGGTGACAAATGGGAATTTTTTTCCCATTTGTCCCCACTGGTGACAAATGGGAAAAAAATCCTTCCCATTTGTCCCCACTGGTGACAAACGGGAACAAAATCCTTCCCATTTGTCCCCACTATATAGACCACCAATAAATTGATACGCCCTCAGTAGTGGCGGTGCTAGAGCTTAATATATCGATGGACTACGTAAATAGTTGAACTTTATAGGACTGTCACTGTGTAATTTCAATCCATCAATAACTGCTATATATATTTATTGGAACGAAGTTCCTTATCGCGCGTTGTGAAAGGGGGCTAGATGGAAAAAATTCTTACGAAAAGTTGTCACGACATTTTTTTTTTTTTTGTTTCCCCTCACGGGAGGGCGAGGCAGAGAATGCAGTTTACGCATACCTGCGGAGCCGTCTCCGCAGGTTATGAGTGGGTCGGTCCAAAGTGGAGAATACACTCTAAACTCTGCCTCAATGGTTTTGGTCCTACGACCTTAAAACCTTCATCTAAAGCGACTCCGCTTGAAGAGGCGGAGCGCTAGTTGTCACGACACTTTTTGCTATTTTACTTATGTTAGGGCAAAAGAATCTCAACAGCGTGATTCAGAAAGTTGTACAGCGCCATCTAGTTTCATATTGCTGAATCCCACTGCTGAGCGTGTAAAACAATACTTAAATCGAAAGGAACTTCGTTCCATCCGGGTGTCCCTTGACGCCTTTCTTTTTATTTATTGAAACTTTATTGCATTCATACATCGAATTACAATGGGCGGACTTAATGACTAGTGGCATTTTCAACCAGTCAACTGATGTAAAATTGTGATAGGTGCAACAAATCAAATTTAATCTCGTTTCTAAGAATAAGCACTGTGCAGAGATCCTACACATTACATAATATTCATAGCATACCCTTTGCCTACGCTATATTATTTAGCATTATTTAACATTATTTTTCTCCTTTCTATTTTGCCACCACAAACTTGGATCCCATTGTGAAGCTTTATTACTAATACCGTATCTTACGACTGTTCGCGTCTGATTGACAACCTCTAAACCAACTCTTGAAATTAAACAAGTAGCCAAGTGCGAGTCGAACTCGCCTATGAAGGGTTCCGTAGTAGCAAGAGCCAAAATACCACTATCATTATTCACCAGCAAAAAATAACTTTGTTTTTTATACATAGTGTTTGTATAAATGAATTTTCAAATTTAATCTTAAATCAAAATCAATTTAAAATCTGCTATATCTCAAAAACTGCTGACTTATATCTCGTTCAAACCAATTTTCATAGAAATTGTTTTAGATTTTTCGCTGTCTTATTTTAAAAGTTAGAGGGGGGGGGACACATTTTACCACTTTAGGAGTGTCTATCTTTCAAGACTTTGAGAAAAAATGTTTTTAAGAACCTCAATGTCATCTTGAAAGATCTATAGACTATAAACACCGCACGTATAGGATTGATAATTGATATATTTTTTTTAGGTTCAGTTGCATGTATGGGGAGCCCCCCCTTATGTTTATTCTTGTATTTAAATCGTAAAGCAGTTCACAGAATATATGTATATATATACCTACCAAGTTTTAACGGTGTAGTCTTAATAGTTTCGGAATAAAGTGTGTTGGGACGTGACCTATTTGCTGACAAGATGAAATTGTAAACGTATGCACCCGCGCAAGCCGCACGTCTCTCCAGTCGTTCCCTAACACCCGTTTGGCTAACTCGTATTTAATCTAAATTGTAACGGTACCGGTAATGTAATTGGCAAGTTTATTCAGTAAAAAACGACTCAACATTTCGGACTTTAATTTCATCGCAACCTCCTGATCATAAGTTGGTGACCCTCAGTTCAGCATAACAACATAATATAACATTGGTGACTCCCGACGATGACTACTCCAGTGAACAGAACGCAAGCTTCTTCACATCAGTCTTCAGACACAAGTGACCTTGCGACAATCAGTGTATCAGCAAGAATTCCGGAATTCTGGGTTGAAATGCCAAGACTCTGGTTTGCTCAGTTCGAATCAGTTATGGATCCTCAGAAGCAAGGGGATACGGCGAAGTACAACATGGTCATTGCCAAGCTGAACCGCGACGCCCTGCAGCAGGTAGGCGACCTAATATTATCGCCGCCTGAAGACAATAAATATAACGCCATCAAGACCAGACTGTTAACGGCATATGAAGAGAGCGCTGAACGTCAGTTCCATAAGTTGGTGAGTCAAGTAACATCAGAACAAAACAGTAAATTAATATTTAAATATGTTGTTATGCCTTGTAGCGATAAGCGTGTATTTTGTGAAGTTTCAACGAATAACGCCAGACCTGTTCTACCATTAAATTTTCGTAAAAAAGCATTTCATAGTATTCATGATATCAGTCATCCCGGTATCCGTACCACTCGTAAAATGTTAACGCAAAGATTTTTTTGGCCAGGAATGAACAAGGACATTAATAAGTGGAGTAAAGCATGTATATCGTGTCAAAAGAGTAAAGTCAATCGCCATACACTTTCAGATTTATCTAATTTTCCTCCTAGTTCTAGATTTGAGCACATTCATACAGATATTGTAGGTCCTTTGCCTACGTCACGGCAAGGATATCGTTATTGTATTACAATTATAGATCGATTCACGCGTTGGCCGGAAGCGATACCAGTTTCCGACATATCAGCTGACACGATCTCTAAAGTAATATATGAGCAGTGGATCTGTAGATTTGGATGTCCCAGTAAAATTACAACAGACCAGGGTAGACAGTTTGAAAGTGACCTTTTTAATGAATTAATGAAACTTATGGGTGTACAAAGGATCAGAACTACCCCTTACCACCCTCAGAGTAACGGCATGATAGAAAGGTGGCATCGTTCGTTAAAAAATGCATTAACGTCACGTTTAATAAGTGGTTCAGATTGGGTTGATGAGTTACCTACGGTCATGTTAGGTTTACGAGCCGTTTGTAGAACCGATACAGGGTTAAGTGCAGCTGAGTTAGTATATGGACAAATCCTTAGATTACCAGGTGAATTTTTTCACGTACAGAATCAGCAGATTAGTGATCAACATGTTTTTCTAGAACAATTGCGTAAAGTTATGAAGAGCGTGCGACCAAAGTCACGAGCGATTAGCGATTCTCGTAAAATATTCGTTAGTAAAGATCTCACGACATGTTCTCACGTCTTTTTAAGAAACGGTATTTTAAAAAAATCGCTCAGTCCTACTTATGATGGCCCATACCCAGTTTTAAGTAGAAATGATAAAATTTTTAATATTAGATTACCAAATAGGGATATTTGTGTGTCAGTCGATAGGCTAAAGCCTGCATATTTGTTAATGGATGAAAATAATACTTTTATAAATAATAATTCTTCTCATAGTAATAACGTTAACTTATCAAGCAACACGGAATGTAAAACAAAATCGCCCTCGCTTGTAACACGAACTACGCGCAGTGGCCGAACAGTAAAGCCACCCGTGCGATTTTCAGAAAGTACTTAGTTTATAATATTTTATAATGACACATAATGAAATTGTAATGTATAAATAATGTGAAATCACTGTTTTATATTACATTCGTTTCGTTTCATTAGTTCAGTAGCGAAGTCAGTTATCAGTTTCAGTCAATTTTATTTTATGCCAATAATTACAATGGGCAGTTATAATTCGAAAAATGAAGAAGTTATTATTGCGCAGCAAGGCGCTAATAACGCAAAGCAAGTAGGAGACATAGAGAAAAAAATTGAAATTTTTGGGACCGTGGTTATCATCATAGCCGTAGCACTCACATTTTTGTTCGTGTGCCTATGTGGAAAACGTTGTTGTGCTCGTACCAAGAAATGGATAAGGAAGGAATTAGCATCACTGTGGCCTGCAGGACCGGCAGTCAAAGCTACCATGCAGCCAGCCACATCGCAAGTTCAAATGTGTTACGAAAATCAGTGTTAGAATTCGTGTGAATTTATTATAAAACGGTGATTACTGATTACTAACCAGTGTTAAACTATAAAGTAAACTTTAATATATTGTTTTGTGTACCTACATTTCATAACAATGTTATATTACTAAATTATATTGTGTACCTAATTCTTCGAACTAAAATTTAATATTCATTTGTAAAGTCATTCAGTAATAATATAATTTTGCTGTATCAACTTTGTATTGTATAAAGAAAATGTAACATGAGATACTTGTTTGCTCTGCAGGTGACTGTACCATCCGTATTAGTATCATGTAACCGACTATTTTGCAGTTCAGCACATTCCTGTGTGCCTTTGTGCTTCAATTTGTAACATTTAAATTTTATAACTTTGTATTACGTAGAGATAAAAAATTTTTTTCAAGAAGGGGATGATTGTTGGGACGTGACCTATTTGCTGACAAGATGAAATTGTAAACGTATGCACCCGCGCAAGCCGCACGTCTCTCCAGTCGTTCCCTAACACCCGTTTGGCTAACTCGTATTTAATCTAAATTGTAACGGTACCGGTAATGTAATTGGCAAGTTTATTCAGTAAAAAACGACTCAACATTTCGGACTTTAATTTCATCGCAACCTCCTGATCATAAGTTGGTGACCCTCAGTTCAGCATAACAACATAATATAACAAAGTGGCTGTGACATACGGACGGACGGACATACAGACAGACAGACATGACGAATCTATTAAGGTTTCCATTTTTTGCCATTCAGCTACGGAAACCTAAAAACAAAAGCAAACAAGCCAGTGTTCAATCAGACGTTGTTATGACACCCAAATATAAATATTTCTGTGAAGATTATTGGAAACGATGTCGTTTGTTTCTTAGAAAGCAATGTCGCAAAGCCGTAAGACAAATTACCAGATATTCTCTTTCGACAAGGTACGTATTACTCGATCCAATAAAGGATGGGCTTGTACCACAGGCTTGTACCGAGGATATCGTTTCCTCAGGTTATTCTTGAAATTATCTGATTCCAAACATAAATTCATAGATATAGTATTGACGTATAGAATACGTAAATTTTTTCTGTACGACATGCAGCTTAAGCTTAGATTTTAGATTGTGATGGTCTTATTTTATTAGCCTCGAGCACAGGCGTAGAGTAGCCAGCCTCTCAGTTACATAGAACACTTTCGATGTGTTTCCAGTCCCTTATGCTCGTTTCTCCATCGAACGACACATCAACCGTGGGTATTATACAGATTACTACATCCTTTGTCGTGAAGATCCCGCTGGCATGGACGACGTGGATTCGTCGTGCCTCGTCATTCGTTATGCGCACCGCAAAGGAGTAGCTTTCCTGTGCCCGTCCATGACTTGGACGTCTTCAAGAAAATAGTGAATAGGCTTTTAGTAAATTAGTGCTAAGTTTGTCCCTTATTCAGCAAGAAGCACACTAAAATGCTTAGGATTATTGCTAATCCTAACTTAGGTTACATATTTTACTATATAACCTTTTAACACGTTTTATAACCTTTTAGCCGTATTGAGGTGACTTAGAATACTAACCCCAATCACACGCCGGATGAGTGTCGTAAATGGCGACTAAATCTGGCACGTTAGTGGTAGGGTCCCACGGAGGAATTATACTGGTAACAGTTATTTAAATTATTACTAACTAACTTAATTGTTACTATTATTATAATCTCCATGGGGTTCGCCTGGATAGCCAAAGAACTCTTCATGTTCCGGTAGGGGTTTGAGAGCCAGTTCTTTCTTTATTTTTCTTTACCGTTTCTTAGTCGGCAACGCATCAGTGATGCCTTTGGTGTTACTGATGTTCATGGGCGACGATAGCCGCTTACCATCAGGTGGATCGTTAGCTGTTTCCATAAAAAACATGCAAATTGTGAACAACATACTAGAAAATAAATAAACACCATTTTAACATCTTTTCTTTAGTGAAACAACCCCTATTTTGATTGTTAGGCCTCCAATCACCGCTAAATTGATATGAGCTGTCATTTTTCAGACAAAAGAATTCGTGACCCCATTGAGTAATCGTATGTGACGGAAAACAATATAATCTGTATTGTTTTATCGTGTGAGTTTCCGAACAGCGACGTTGTGATTGTGAAAACATTTTATGGCGGTCGCTATCCGGGTACTTTGGTAAGGTTCTTAGGATACTTCAATAGTTTTAAGGGTACCGATTGTCCTTATTATAACTTTAAATCCTAATAATATTATGAATCCCGGGAGTTTCTTGCCGCTTCTTCTCCCGGGACCACTCACGGTAGGGATTTGTTGAAGCGATGGCGTTGAGTGACTTTCGAAAAGTGTTTGTAACAAACCTACTTCGAATAAAACTTATTTCATTTCATTTCGAATGTGAAAGTTCGTATGTATGTTTGTTACTCTCTTACACTACAACAAAATTACAAATTTCAACACAATAATAATTCTAAAGACATCAAATTCTCATCTTTATAAAGCACATTCATATTTATTTCGTGACATACAATAATTATATAAAGTTCACAATTGGCTTGAATACATATACGAGTAGTTCGAAGTTCACAAATTCCTTGAAGTACTGACATTCTATTTAGAACTGAACTTACTAACTTATAACTGTTGCCGAACTAACAAAGAGAACTCCCAAAGTGCCAATCAGTTTCGCAAGCTTCCCGCTACAAGTGGCGAAATCGCACCTTCAGTGGAAAAAGGCATAAGATGAAAATTGCAATTTTACAGGAGAGCAAAAAATTGTTAAAATATCAGGAAGTAGTCAAAGGAATTTACATTACGATTTCTTGCACAAAACCGTCAAGGTTAATGATAAAAATTTGAAAAAATTGAGCATGTGCACCTTTTGTCCCTCTTTACAATCATATTAATAACTAAAATTCACCGTTAGACGACTTATGCTTTTTTTCCACTGAGGGTGCGAAATCACTCTTGACTTTATTCGTGGCTTTCGACCAAATATATCTGAAACGCTGTGTCAAGAAACTACAAATACTTTCAACGGAAAGATATTCTAAACAAATTGTTTTGACAGCGAAATAATTTCAGGAAGCTTAGATATAAATTAGATTTCGTTTTTTGTGTAAAGCCTAAGTAACTTTCATTGCGTACAAAATTATTGAACAATCAAAGAAATAAAGATTGGAGAGTATAAGATATAGTATATAAACTGTATATGGTATACAGTGACAGATATACATAATTGTTGTGTAGGTATTAAGTTAGTGACTGAGTTAGGAGAAGGGAATAAGTTAATAGTGTAAATACTAAATACACGCTTTTAAAAGAAAAATGTTGTGATTAGGCTAAGGTCTGGAGCCAAACCTGAATAACCTTAAAGTTATGCTTATTAGAGAAATGCAATATCATCAGTACTAACGCAATACTGAAAATTTCAACTCCTTAGGATTAATGGAAGTTGGTTTAATTAAGCTCAGAATAATTGGCCCACACAAACAAGATATCGCCCGAAATCAGACTCACTAACGGTTACTTAAATCGCTCTTTAGTTCAAAATTTGTATGATGATTCTTTACTAAGGAGCGGTTTAAGTAACCGTTAGTGACTCTGAGTTGGGGCGTCAGCTACATAAAATGGTTAAAAAACGTAAGTATGGATTAAGAAAATAAGAAACAAATATTCAAAAGATTGCCTTTGGTTTCAATTCAACAAATCCAACAACTATTTCAACATATCCTGAAAACTAACCAAAAATACTACGAAACTTTCGTAGCTGAAGAAATATGCAATTTCCTGCTCAATATAAACAATTCACTGAAGTGTGAAATTTTGCTGAATTTAAAATTTATGTACGAAATTGTATTTACCAAGTTTACCAAGTATTCTCAGTACCGACATCATCATTTGGGCTTCAGAAACACGTAGAATTTGCCATTTCTTGAAATTGTTATTTTTGCCACGGCCTTATTTGATGTAATGATATTTATACTATGTATTGTGTACCTACTAGGTATGAGGTACGTTCGTCATCATTTTAATTGTGCTCATAATGGGGTGGGCAATAATTATTGCTCACCTGGGTGGTAGGACTTCGGGCAAGGATTTTATTATCAAGTCGGCTATTTACATAAAATAGTTAAAAATTAACAACACGAATAGTTACAAATCAAATACTACAAATTTTACATTTCACTACTTCATTACAATTACAATTTACCATAAACACGCAGATCCTACTAATATTATAAATGTGTTTGTGATTTTCGCGAAGAACACACAAGAAGAGCATGATTTAGAATAGGTTACTTATTATCCCCAAAAACGCGAGCAAAATCGCAGGCAAATCGCTAGCCATAAATAATACAGTTACAATCGTCAGTCAACAAAGTCTATGATAATTAAAATGAAAATCATGTCAAAGTGATCTTTATTTATTTACATTACAATTCCATTTCGTTACTTCCAAATAAATCCGTTCACAAAGCTACTGGGATAGTTACACAAGGAAACGAAGTGTAAATGGCGTATACCTTTGTGTGGACAAATTTATTTTCCGGTCCTTTTAGCCCTTTTTTTGTTTACCAAAGCTAGAGCGTTGAGTGTAATAGTTTCCGTTTAATGGTCGTAGCGCACTTATCAACTCGGAAAGGGATCGGCACCGGATCGCCTCGCCGTCAACCTAACGTAAGCGCGTTATAACCGACCAACAGCTCCAAATCGACTCGGCTACGGCTAGGCGACGCCGCGCTTACGGCTCGCCGGCCGCTGGTTGACGGAATGAATGACAGCAGTTCGCCGACGCAACGGTAGCCGCGGCGCGGCGGCGCGGGGCGTGCACGAGGAAACGGAAAGTCGACGGATAGCGTACGGTGAGACGTAAGCGCGGGTACGGCAAGTCGTCCACGCACCGTACCGCGGTTCGTGAGCTTGTCTCGAGGCGAGGCGATTACGTTACGAATCCGATAAGTGTGCTTTACAGTAGGGAGTTTCATACAAAGAATACTGACATGCAAGAGTTGATACGTTTACGTTCCATTTACGAGTTGATAGGTGTGCTACGACCATAAAACGTGCGATGACAAGTGATTTGACTATTCAAATATCTTACATCACATCGTGTAGGTACTAATGTCATACATTACAATGTACATGAATTCAAAATGAAACAATTCTGATGCCTTTATTCTGTTTATCACTTACAAGATCACTTTAAATATTTATTAGTGTTGTACCTATCGATCGATCTATATCGATAACTGTATACTGGTAGCTTAAAACACTGCCGCCATCTTTAGCTGCGTAGGTATGAACGTTTTTTTCGTAGGTATGGTAGCTATATTGGTTTTCAGAGCTTTCAGCCTATTCTAACATTCTGTATGAATGTGTTATATCCCATTGGAATATGTCAAGGAATTCATTTTTACTCGGAATGTGTAGTACATTCCTGTCCGATTCCTGCGGAGGAAAAAGGTACGGAATTTTGGGACATCTTACCTTGTAATTCGATCATCTTATACCTACCTTGCGTAAGAATTTAATTACTACAGCAATTAAACGAAGCTCGTGCATAAAGTTAATTTTGGAGACGGTAAATTAAAACGCTTTGATCGGGGATCACAGAGGACTTGAGGAAATGAATCTAAATTAGAGTAATCGTTATTCAGTGTTCTTATTGTTGTTCGGAGCAAAACGTCAGTTCGCTTTTGTAGATCTCATCTCTAGTGTGAAGCTGTCTCAAACTGTATAGCTCACAATGTATATTGATACGCTCGACCGATGTCCGCCAATGACGTCAACATAGGAAGAATTTAGGTCTTAAAAAAGACCCAGACACAAAATACATTTCTCTACACCATTGTAACACTAAAAATCAAATTAAGAGGTGTACTATATCAACATATCGAAGAGCGTTCAAATTATCTAAGTTTATAAAATATCTCTGTCATGTAATTCAAAAGCAAATTCTGCTGCTGTCATTTGAGATTCGTTGAGTACAAGTTGATGTACAACATAAACTCAAGACGGAATCCCAAGTCTTTATTTGTTTTAGACCGTAATACTCTAGTTTCTAGGTAGTTACTTGCTTGACCTCAACTTAACTCAATTTAACCAAGCAAATGGTCACTTGATTCGCCTTACGCGAAACACGTACACTGAAGCCATCAGGTTTGTAAACTTGCTAATATTACTCTGTTGGCTTTGTTCCAGAAACGAGAAAATGCAGTCACGTCTTGGAAACAAGTCGCATTCTCTAGACGAGACTGTGTTATCTAGAAAAGCGACATTACTGCGGTTCGGAAATCACGATTTATGTGTTCACAATAGTCCGCAGTCCGCGCCCTTCAAAGGAGATGAAAACGCTTTAAACGCTTGCACACTCATACCCCGCAGAAGGATTACTTGTTGCGGTTGGCATGGACAACAGAAATAAGATATCACTTTAATACCCATGACCCGAGTATAAATCGCTCACCCAGTAATACAACGGCACATCTACGTTTGTCATATTTTACAGAAATGAGGATCAAAAATATAAAAAAATTTAAAATTAATTTATGGGTTCTTTTTACGTCTTTTATAAATTGTATGGGTTTGATTACTACTATAGACATTAATAATACATATTTACCACTATGTAGATTATACACTTTTAAACACGTATACTACATATATGTATACACTAAATTTCGCATTTTTTGCAGATGTGCCATTATATTACTAGGTGAGCGAAATATTTATCTATGAAATAAATATCTGGTCCGGCCGAGAATCGAGCCCAGGACCCATCGATTTGCAGGCAGGCTCACTAACTCACTATCAAAAATCACTAGATCTAAATCAATCTTAACATTAGTTAGTCTAAATTTTTTGTTATTAACAAACATCCGAATAAAAATAATAGCTCTAAATCAGTTCTATTTATTTTTAAATTTTTGAAATAAATCTTTTTTAGGCGCGACTTGAGACGGGAAGCCTTAGGCTTCCCGCCCACGTCCGATAATCGGTGACCGATTTTTTGTAGGAGAAAAATAGAACGTACTGATAGCAATGGTGCAACGCACACGTCCTACAAAAAGTCGGTCACAAATAAAACTGACTCACCGACAGTCGGTACAAAAATCGGTCACCGATTATCGGACGTGGGCGGGAAGCCTAACTCAGATTATTTTTCGGACGAAAATAATGCTCTATAGTCTATAGTCTGTTGACGCAGTATCAGCTATTTAAAAACAGAACTTACTATAGAATGTTGTGAGTATATATGTATGTGATACATTTAATACATTTTATAACAAGCCTATATAATAGTGAAATGCACTGACTTAACCTTCAATTTTAGTTTTCATTCATTATTGTGTACTTATGTATGTATCTTACTTAAGAAGTTACGAGTATACTTCTTTGGCGTAAGAGAACAAAAATAGCTAAAGATTGCACCCCGTATGCGGTTTACCACAGCCAATGATATTAAACTATAGATACGTTTTGCCCTTACAAATCAACCAAAAAATCTGTTCCGACCGAGCTACAACACACACACACGTTTGTCCTTTGTTTCACTACACCAATCCTTATTAAATTGGTAAATTAAATGTAAAAGGGATGGCACTACTAAAACCATAATAGTGAAAAAGACAACTAGACGGCCTCACTCAGAGGCAGCTATCTACTGTCTGAATTAAAATCGCTATACTTGACTAAATTCGACTGACGTAATTTTAGCGCCGTCTTGGCATATCTACCTCTTTTTATACATATAATATCATTGACCACAGCTCTTTCTTTGTAAAAGGAATCAGTTATCAGCTAATAAAATATTTATCATGTCGCTTTTTGGGTGTCGGTGTGATGTATAACTTAAAATAAGTCCGTGGTTTTATGCGTGCCAAGATCCCAGTCTGCAAATTGAATTGTAGATCGAACTTGAGTATTCCAGAGCAATTCATCGTGAAGGAAGGGAAGTCGCAAGATACTGAGCTGAGACATAATAGCGAATCATTTTGTATTCCAAGCAAGCCTCTTGTAGCTAGTGAGACGTATGTAGCAGGATGATATAGTATAAATTCCGTATACCTAGTCGGGCCATAAATACTGTTACAGACACTTCACTAAATTTTTTTTGGGAATTAATACATGTGTAAATTAGTTATGATATATATAAGCAAAGATAGTTAAATGATAATTAAAGTTTTATTTAGGTTTTTTAAAATGCCCTCCCTGATTTTAAATTCAAGCCCCAAACCTCATAGGCCAGAAGTCAATCGTGGCATGTATTAGGTTCTTTTCTATAACAGCCACTGCTTCAATCAAGAATGCTTTGAGAAACTCCAAAGTCTGGTGAGATTTGGCGTAAGCTTTCTGCTCCAATTGTTCTCATATTTTGTATCCAACGATAAATAAATAACGTTGAATTGATAAAATCGGGTGTTATTAGGCAATAAACTAATAGTATCCTTGTGCCTGTCGAATTGTGTGTTTTATTATATTTAGTATCCTGGTAATCCTGACATATAACTACGCCCACAGAGAGAGATCTATGTTCATAGTACTGAAGTGTTCTTTGATACGTGGTTTGTAGAGATGATCTGAACATACGAATGAATATCTCCACAGAGCCCTGTGCTATTCTCAATATAATATAATAATAATAATAATAATAATAATAATTGTGCTAATAATATTCTCGTCGTGCCTGATAATATAAATTTTATGAACAACCAGCTGGTTTTGAGTCCTGCTCACAGATGCGCTGGCGCTGAATCTTGTTGGAATATTTATTGTGGATTAACGATAATTTTTTTGAAGAAGAGATTCCACAGCCAATAACCCGTCTATGTTTTCTGACTGATGCTAAAATTAAATCAATTTCAAAACTGAAAAAATCTTTTCCAAGCAGGCTTTTCAATAGAAAAAGAAGTCTAATCAAATCAAATGTCGTTTATTGTGTAATACAGGTTTTACATAATTAGTTTTTACATGCATACAAAAAAGTCTCCTCTATATTCCAGCCACATAATATGGGCATCTACGAGTAAAATAAAATAAAAACAAATATATTCATAAAACAAACAAACACGGATGTTATAAAACAATAAATAATATATTTCGAAAGCCTTAATATAACTAAATATTAATTTACTATGAAGTCATTTATCGAAACGTAAAAATATTTGAGAGCAATTTCCATTGAAACGCAGGCGAAAAAATCGCATTAAATTCTCATCAGCATTTTCTTCTCACAATGCGCTCCACTATTTCGCTCGCACATTTCATTTCTTACATTGTTTTTGGAAGACTTGGTTTTATTAAATTAGGAACATAGAATTACTCCAATATCATTATCATCATCATCATCACGTTTTTTTTCATACTTCCCTATCAGCCGTCTTCTCTACACTTTTACTTTTATCTTTCATATCCAGTGAACGAATATACTACTTTATTTAGTTCATTGTTCATATCATTTCTAGCGCTCATAGCATAGCCTGGCGACTTACGTCAATCCTAAGTGATCGACACCCTAAGTAACAGCGGGCGTGGTCGGTAGTTGGAAAAAATTCTTGAGCATTTCCGTACTTCGGAGGGCACGTAAAGCCGTCGGTCCCGATTGTTATCATAAGATAACAGTCGCTAAGCCATGTTGGAGGCTCTCAGGCAGTTTGAAACTTCCGACACTCGGGTTGGCCACTAACTTCCACCAATCCGCACTGGAGCAGCGTGGTGTAGTATGCTCTAGGCCTCCTCAAGGGGACAGCTCCGTACCCAGTAGTGGGCCAGTAAAGGGTTGAAGCCACATTATTTCTAACACAATTAATCCATCTTTTCTTTGGTCGTCGATCATCATTCTAGATTCAGTATTATTTTTTATGCAACATCGGGTTAGTCACTAACCTCTTCACCAATCCGCAATGAAGCAGCATGTTGGCATACACAGACATGTATTGGCATACATCTAGACTCATTTATGAGAAGAGACAAGTGCCTTTATTTGGCTCTAAATTGGCTGAAGCCGAGTGACACCTAAACTATTATATATCGAATACATTGGTACATAAATAGAATGTAGAATACACATTGCAAAGATAGATACCAACCATGCCTATTGTTTCCAATAAGTTTTGGTGTTAAAGTGTTCCTATTACAATATC
Source organism: Thymelicus lineola (assembly GCA_963932265.1). Lineage (NCBI taxonomy): Eukaryota > Metazoa > Arthropoda > Insecta > Lepidoptera > Hesperiidae > Thymelicus > Thymelicus lineola. The sequence continues at coordinate 3,635,006 of OZ010693.1, read as the reverse complement.
CCTCTTACGAAAGTTCTGTGTACGATGTTAATTCCACAAAGTTTGGTAATATCCGCTTTCCTATATCTAAATAATACTGTAATAGACTTTATAAAGCACGTTCGATACAACCAATTGCTAAACTAAATTATTCTTGATAACTATAAATTAATTGTTTCAATTAAAACTAATCCCCAAACCATAAAGTTAACAGTTACCCTAAAAAAGAAAAACTAACACAAAATTGGGTAGGTAGCTACCTAACATATTATAATATAATATATCTTACAAAAGTAAAGGTAAGGTAAATGAAGGTAACATAATATAAAGGTAAGATGTAATATAAGTAAAATTAAAATCAGCATTGTTCATCAGTATGCGGGAAATTGTGTGTTCCAGTAACATAAGAAGCTCGACAATAACGTTCTTTATCACAAATAGCACTTGATATATTTGCAAGGAACATTTTCCGTTGGCAATGTTCTCGAAACAACAAACAGATTGGAAACACGTCACTTTAAAGCAAATCCCTCAGACAAAGGATCCGGGAAAATAGAAATGGAGTGTTGATTTTTAAATGGCAAGGAAAAGCTCACGACTCTGCCTTTGTTCCTTATAGTTTGAAAATCAGCACTTTGTTTCTGGCACAACAATACACATTAGTTCTGTTTGTATGTCTCTTCAAAAGTTAAACTTAAATAACTGTAAATTTTTAAATTAAAAAATCCCTCCACACTTTTTTTCACCAAAAACAGCTGATGTCCTTGAAACACCTGAACAGATTTCATAAATTATAGCTTACAATAATTTGGATCACTTCAGCTTTACATGTCAAAACTACTACTCTTACGAGTATAAAAAAGTAATAATTATTACATTGTAATGTGTACAATTTCGGAATCGTCATTGGATATGCGAAATTCCATCAGGGAGTAACAATATCATATTTCCGTTACGTTCCAGAATTCATTAGGAGAACAATAGATATCCGGTAGCTTTCTATCCCTCCCGACAACATCCATTAGCGAATAGTGTGAATCTTAGCGATCCACAGCAGATAATTCTGAATTTAACCTTCTTGTTTACTTTTATGTTAAAACAGACAAATTAATATGACTATCAAAAGTGCTATTAAAAGACTCCTCTATGAGTTGTCGGATGTTTCCATAAAAAGTACGATCTTAAAAGGGCATTAAATCTAGTTTATCGATAGACACATGTTTTATCAATTTCCGCCGAAACGAAGTTTCTCCTTTATTTTTCTACGATTTGAACTCAAATATCTCAAAAAGTACATCACGATATTTCATCCTTGTATACTTTTTGATTGTAATCACTACACTTAATCCATCATTTGACACATATTTCGTTTTTCCGCCATCTTCAAAAAAGGGTTGAATTCAGTTTAATAATAAGTCGGATCTCCGTTGAGATATGAAAATTTTGATACTACACTTTATGTAGTTTTTTTACGATCTACAGTTAAGGTTCTTTAAATTTTTCACCTGTCATGCATCATTCAGGTATTGTTCAAAAATCAGTTGGGTAGTGAAATGTGTTATCTAAAAATATTAAATTTATCTATGATTTGTTTGATGATTTTTGCATACTTGGTTGTTTACAGCGTTAGGTACTTTACTTATTACTTCTCAAAAAATTCTGCAATTTTTCATTCTCTATTTTCAAAGGTCCGTGTAGGAATCTCGAGTTATCTAAATTCTGATAACGGGTAACATCGACCAATTTCCCATTTTGGTATATCACGGCATTATCCGTCGACTTGTCACGTTGTCACGCGTCAAGTCCATAACTAGTGACGCAACGAGTTTGTATAGTATGACACCGTTCGTCGTCAATTTGTCACGCATCCCGAATCAGAAGTTAAACTTACTGAGGTGGAATATTTTATTGAGATCATTATTTTTCTATATTCTACGTACTTCTGCTTACTGGTATTATAATATCTGATTTGCCAACAGCATTACTATGTAACACATTGTAGCCGTGACGAGGGTTTGCAATTTGCATTCTCTGTCACAAAATGTCAGTATAATTAGTTACCCTTCAACTTATGTGATATTTCCTTCCTTAAGTTTTATTATTCGATATTCGATAGCTTTTAGCTCGCGGCTTCAGATTTGTGGACTTCAAAATGGATTGGAAAATGGGATTCGGACACTACTAGGACATGAAAATGTGTTTGGTGCGATTATAATAACAAAGTACCAAATTAATCTTCCAGATCTAGATTTATGATCTAGATCAGGATTTTTGACTGGATGATTTGAAATTTTTAACCAATTTCAAAAAAAGGAGGAGGTTCTCAATTCGACTGCATTTTTTTATATTTGTTACCTACCTCAGAACTTTCGACTGGATGAACCGATTTTGATGATTCTTTTTTAATCGAAAGCTGGTGCTTGTCATGTGATCCCACTTAAATCTGAGCTTGATCTGATAATGGCATACATGAGAAAATCACATAAGTCTTAAATTTCCATTGAGTATGTGCACGACAAATGGACGAATAACTCAATATCACGCTAACCGATTTCGATGATTCTTTTTTTATTGGAAATGATGTACTTAATTTGAAGTCGGTTTTTTTTGTTAAAATTGTATGTCATATTAAAATGCTTCCGCATTTGCGTTTGCATTTCACGATGTCACGGCACTGCGCCAGTCAGCTTATCACCCATAGCTCGTGACATCGTTGGTGGAATGGGTCTCAATCGTTCTGCTTACTCCACTGTTTTTAACATGTCCTATTTAGTGTGATACAGTAGAAAGTGAGCAAGTAATATCGTAACATCATCATAACAAGTAATATCGTGAATAATTTCTTGCTACGTTTCATAACGAAATGAAACAAAAGTCGTAAGCGTTTTACAACTGCCATAAATAATTGTTGACGGCGCCTTAAAATATTATTGTAATCTGGAATAACTGACATTAAAACAAAACAAAAGGTTTATTTTAAAAACAGGATTGGAAAACATTGACAGCAAATTACAGTGACTACGAAACCGAAAATTTGTTTAGTAGGAAACTAAAACAGGCATAATAAAGTAATTGGATAAATAGACACAGTTTGTGCTCAGTTATAATATTTTTAAATTCTACGATTATTTAAACTGAGCATCATCTTCATTTCTACTTCTCTCAAGATAACATAATGTTTTTGCAAACTACTGCTTGTTGAGAAGGAGTAGATAAAAAGGGGTGGAAGACCGTAAAATGCAAATTATCTTTCATTAAAAAAAAATATTTTTTATTAAGCTTTTGTCTTTAATGATTTAAATTTTCTGCCTTGTCTGAAAGATAATTTCCAATATCGCTTCTCATCCTGGCAAATTGCTTCGGTCGTGCGGTAGGTAATTCCTGAGCTAAAGTTTCGCCACACAATATCGCAACGAATTCCTAAACGAGACATTTTCCTCGATTACCAATAGGGTCATCAGCTATTTGTCTGCAAGGTTAAAAGTAATGTATTAAGCTTGAAATTGAATAGAAATCGTTTCAATTTCACGTATATTGACTCAAACGATTCAGCAAAACATCGTAAAAAGCTTATATTTCTTCTGACGCGTCATGAAAAATGATTACAGTGTATTTTTCCTCGAATGTGGCATTCAATACGGCCTATTTTCACTACAGCCGTGATACTTTGGCAATAGAGAAATGACCAATTCTTATTTTTTTCCAGGAAATATATTTATGTTATAATGTAATTCTAAGTAAATAATACCTAATAGCTACCGTATTCAACTGCAAAATATACGAATGAACAAACCCTATAAAAAGGACACACAAATAAATCCTGCAGCTAGAGTTATAAATCTTATAGAATACAATCACAGTGTAAGAGATTTATAAAATGAAAGAACAAGAATCTATCCTAATACTGTCTTCACACGTTGGCGAAATGACATTGAGAAAACTATTGGGACCAACATTTGGCTTAAGGCTACAGAGATCGAGTGTTTCGCGAAAATAGATCTAATATTCTTCAAAATAGAAGTGAATATCCATTGACAAGAGATATTTATAATAATATTATCCTTAAGTATAATAAACTCCATTTACCTAAAATATTCCAAAATACAATACCCTTACTAAACATCTTCACCACGAAGAAATTTATAGAGCCAAATGTGTACATTGTCACCATATAAAGTTGATTTAGGTGACCCAAAATGTCTTTTACAACGTATGACGCCGTTGCGGGCTGTGACAATGCTGGGGTTAATAACTGAAAAAGCGACGTTTAAATAGAGTTGAACCTCTTTGAATGCCATTATGATTTTATAACTACGTGAAATTATGTGTGAGTTAAATAATATAAAATCTTGTTCTGCATTATAAAAAATTATCTAATAATTTAATTTAATCTGTAAGGGGAAATGATTCTTGAAAATAATTGATTAATAAATAATAAATAATAAATAAATATCGTTTTATTTCCTCTTACAAAATATTGTTTACAAATGCATACATCTTATAAAATTATAGTATGTTTAATATAAAATATTGTAAGAGGCTGGAGTCCGTACTAGGATAGCCATTAATGAATTGCTTTCAAAAATCATCATTTTTAAATAAAAATAAACAGAGAAGTCATTTCTACATGTACATTTTGTTATTGAAATGTGTTATTTCCTTATCAGACCATGACGGTTATTATGGCTCGTCTGTTTATTTCTAGACTATATACTAAGTTAAACTTAGAAAATCAATTTCAACTGAGCAAACTCTAGGCTGGCAATGTGCCTGCAGCTCTCGAAGTTTCACAATTCTTTCGACCCATCGTCTATTTTCTACACTAGCTGTTGCCCGCAGCTTTGCATACGGAAATTATGTTTTAACTTATTCAAACTTTTATCCTGTTTTCCCGGGAAACCTTTTAATTTCCCAGGATGAAAAGTTATCTTAAATATGACCCAGGGTATCAGTAATAACTTTGCCAATTTTTATCGAAATCCGTTGAAGGGTTTTTATGTGATGCCCGGACAGACAAACAGACACTTTGAGTTTTTTTATAGTAATAGATTTCTCCGAACGACGGCCGATGGTGACTGACTACTTAAAAGAATGGATTCCTCGAAATACGTTTAAAACTAGACTAAATTGAATATGACAGTGACTGTGACGCAACCTTAAAATTGTTCATCCAAAGTCGTCCAACGTGCCTAAAGAAGTTATTATCAGAAATTTTCAGATACGCGCATTTTATTCGCAGTCATCTATTATTCCAGAATTTTGTTTATGACATTATTGTTATCAGTTTAGTATTACACACTTTACAAATCATAAAACAATATCACGAAAGTTAAACTAACTTTATTGCCGTCAGCGGTATGATGTCAGTGAAAAGGAATACTTGACGGCCATTTTATGAGTTTGCTAGAAACCAGACGCTCTGAATACATTGCAGATTAAGCTAATAATTACATTAAATTGAAGAGTATACGCCATAAACTTCTGGTTTACTTCAGCATTAATTTAATATCATTAAAATACGCTACACGGCGCTGGAACATCAGACTAATCTCAAAAACGACTTAACCAATTTGAATGCAATTCTCACTGATGTATTTTAGCAATCTTGGGATAACATTTCAGTGTTTGTTTAACAATAAAAAATGCCAATTAATTAGATCCTATATGTCATCGTAACATTCAAGAAAGACAAAGACATAGGATTCCCGAAGCGAAGCAACTGTACTCCATATAAGATAAATAAACCTTTCTCAGCTAAGATAATAATCAGTACAGAACAAGTCCATATATCACGTCTCACGTGTCGACATTCCTTTATCAGCCTATAGGGTTGGTGCTGACCCGACTACAGAATCGGCTGGAAAGTGCTGGGGTAAGAATGCTGCCAGTAAAAGTATTAGGGCTGCCAAAAAAAATTTATGGAATTAGCCGGCAAACGAGCTAAGGATCCACCTGATGGTAAGTGGCTATCGTCGCTTAAGGTATCAATGATGCGTTGCCGACAAAGAAACAGAAAAGAAAAAAGGAATATATTTGTAACCGCCAATGTTGTTTGCTCACTGCCCTGGTTGATCAGCAGATGATTTCCGAGTTTTGTTCTATTACAGCCTGTATGGTACAAAAAAGTGTAATAAATAGAATAGGGATGTTGACACTAATTATAAATTAATATTTTATGTAAAGTATTGGTGGTAACATTTAAAGGCCTAAAATATGATTCTTTTATCGAAATCAATAACAATAAATTAAATACCATTAAAATTAAAATTAAAATTCGTCTATTTCGAGATTATGTATATGTATGTATGTAAAATATCCGGATTTTGAAAAGTGTTATACCTATTTACAGTTCTTAGATTGTATTGATTTTAGCTACACATATATCGATCTTGCCACGTTATTTTTGACGTTATTTTCTACAAATCCATTACAAATTCAAGCTTTCTTTTCTCACCCTACATAAGATTGTTTTACTTTTGTTTTTTTTTCATGTTTCTACTTAACTTAAACCAAAAACAACTGGCGAGGCAACCCTGTATAAGAACAAATTTGATTTATCGCCTTCTCAGCAGAGATTTCTGAGCCTGAATGAATAAACTTATGTGCGTCACTACATACTTCGGAACGACGCACTTTCAGTTCATATGAAATAACTTTCCGAGTTGCGTGTTAGCCGCTAAGCAGTTTTTATGAACTTCCGGTAAATCCCGAATATTGGCAACACCATGTTCGTTGCGTAAAACCCGACCCAAACGTTTGAGTCTCTTTCTTATCAAGTTCATTTCTTATTATTTGTTTGCCCCATTGTATAATATTTTCCTACGGGTGGTTTTTATATTTTTAACCGACTTCAAAAAAAGGAGGAGGTTCTCAATTCGACTGTATTTTTTTTGTTACCTCAGAACTTTGGACTGGGTGAACCGATTTTGATGATTCTTTTTTTAATCGAAAGCTGGTGCTTGTCGTGTGGTCCCCTATAAATTTGAGCGAGATCTGACAATGGCATCCATGTCAAAAGCATATGTCTTAAATTTGCATTAAGTATGTGCGTGATAAATGGACGAATAACCAATATCCAACCAATTTCGACGATTCTTTTTTTATTGGATGTACTTCATTTGAAGTCGGTTATTTTTTGTTAAAATTTTAGATTATTGTACGCAAGCAAGTTACTGACAGCAACATGTATTATTATCGATGAAAATTACTTTTTAACAACAAAAAGAAAAAAATGTCAAATTCAGAACCCATAATCGTCCCACTGCTGGGCTCTGGGTCTCCTCTTACAATGTGAAGAGTACAAGCCATAGTCTACGTCAAGTGATAATTAACTTCTAATACACACATATTTATTTTTGATAATTAGAGGTGCGTCCTAGGATCGAACTCGGGCCTCCGCGTGCGAGAGATTAACGTTCAAATCGCTAGGCTATCACTGTTATACCGTTGTTAAAACTATGGCAAATTGGTTAGACCTCGAGTATGGACAATGCCTTAATGATACGTCTTATCCTATCGAGTTGCTCGGTTTTCTACCCTCATTGATGTAATGCTCGAATCAGAGCAGTTCCATTAAAGACGAATGTTCTCGGTGTGCGAGCGCCCCAACAATGTTTTCTTTCCCCAGTTGGATAATTGAAATATCTTGTAATGACTAGCCTTATTGTCGGGGGAGCCGCCTTTGCGGTCTTTGTCACTTCAAATCTTGACTAAGTTTTTGTTAATCTTCAAAACACATTACAGTATTGGAACGACCGTTAAAAGATAAAGAAAGAAAGAAATTACTGAGCCTTATTTTGCTTTCAAGATTCAATAGCTAGTGATTTAAAATGAATTGATCAGTAGTTCCGTCAACTCTAGCAAATGTATTATGTATACTTGAATTTTTTAGACGAATCTTATTTGGTAAACAATCATGGCCCTATTTTTAATGAAGTATTAATTTAAATTAGGTTAAAAAATATTATTAGTAAACAGTAATTAGTTTTGGCATTAAATGATTATATTATTTATCTTTAAACTCTTTTATTTTCGTGTCTGCCTTATTTAGAAAGTACGATAAAAATAGTCTAAATAATTCTTGACAAAAAATAACCGACTCCAAAATTAGGGCTAACTCCAAAACTACTCGTCAGATCTCGCTCAAATTTAAGTGGGACTACATGACAAGCAAGTAATCTGAAGCTGGATTAGAAAAGAATCATCAAGATCGGTTCATCCAGTCGAAAACTCTGAGGTAACAAACATAAAAAATACAGACGATTTGAATACCTCCTCCTTTTTTGAAGTCGGTTAAAAATTGAGTATCATAGGAATGTTACTGTGAATGTCCGAAACGCCGAAATGTATGATTTAAGAAAACATATTGACTATTGTACTGTGTATACAAAATCCATACCATAATCTCCATAATCTCCTTAAATATTTCGTAACTAGTCAGCACTGTTTTGAAACAGAAGCAGTAGGTTATAGTTATTTCGGTCGCCAGCTAATTAATGAGCAGATTCAATCCCTTTGTGCAAGCAACGTTTTGGTAATTGAAAACACACGAATCTATCTATGTATAAGTTTGTATGCCGCAATTGATAACATGCCAATTACCAGAGAAAGCTTAACGAATCCGCTAAATCAACTCTCCTATTATTCTCCTTATCAAATAAATAGAAATATACAATATAATACAATATTCTTTATTGTGCACAGTAATAAATTACAAAAACAGAGAAATTAACAGCAAATGAAGTTATACACAACAGGCGGTCTTATCGCTACAGTAGCGATCTCTTCCAGACAACCCTTTGAGCGAAGGACAAAAATACATTTAAAGAACTGAGGTAGGGGTGCAACAATTATACATAGTAAATATAAATAAATACACACATACATACATATATACCTATATACATACATACATAAATACATAATTATGTTTTATAAATATCATTCACATAAGAGGTAGTAATATACCTACGTTATTAGTAGTTTTCACACGTTAATGTAGTATTACATTTATTTATTCCTAGGAAATCGCCCTCGCTTCCCTTCGGGAAAAATAGTAATCAAAAATATAATATAGCCTATATCACCCGGGGATAGTGTAGCTTCCCAACAGTGAAAGAATTTTTCAAATCGGTTCGGTTCTAAAGTCCCTGCAGATGAAATTGCGGGAGGGGCTAGTAATAACCATTCAATCCGAACAAAGACTCAAGCGATAATTTATTTCGAAGCACATAACTTTGAAAAATGTGTACATACATAATTCAAAGTTCGACATTCCTTTGTACTCTGAAATAAAAATGTCAAAATCCAATGAATATCGCGACCCCGATGAGGACAAAGCCTATACAATGAACCGAATGAACCTATTAATGTAGTATTAAATGTTGTAATATCCATTATAATAAATACAAATAGAAACAATAAATTTTGGTCTAGTTACGGAGAAACCGTTGCTCGTATTTCCAATATCCATTGTTTCTGTCGCGATATGCTTTTGAGCTGCAAATGGCTGAGAAGTTATGGCACGATTTGTGTCGCGTTCAAACGATCTATAGTTGGTTCGTTAGCTTTACCGTTTCAACGCCTTGGCATGAATATTGTTTTACACACGAGATTGTTTCACAAGCGTTCGTATTTGCTGCGCAAAAATTAATGTGTGTGCTTGCATGTGTATGTGCAAAGGTGTATGTGTGTGAGTGGAGGATCTCTCTCTCCCTCTTATCTCTTTGTATGTGTTCGACTGTATAAGTTTAGTAATAAATTAAGGCAGTCGTTGCGACCGAAGTCGTTCTAAAGTCATATCATCATCGTCATAAGTCTTTGAGAGTCATAGTCCATTTTTAACCAGATGATCTATTTTCCTAGAAAATTACCCGCAATAAATTAACCTTCTTCGTGCAATATCAAAACTTATATTTTCCTATCAAGCCATATTAAAGTTCAAAGCCGTTAGGCGTAACACCTTTTAGATTTATGTAGATTTTAGACAAGGGTTACGTGGCTCTTTAGAGCGTGAGAACAAATTAGATCATCAGTTGGAGATCGGATGGTGCTAAAGTTTGCTCGTAAAGTTGAATGGAACTTTTAAAACTGTGTCGACAGATTAATTAAAGATAATTGCACACTTAAACCCTCCCAATAAGATTCCCTGTGTGGCAGGTGCTATGGACAACGTAAATAAGACATCACTATAAATAAAGCAAAGCAAAGCAACAAACCGTAATTGTCCCATTGCTGGGCTTGGGGTCTCCTCTCACAATGTGAGGGGTACAGGCCTTAGTCTACCACGCTGGCCAAGTGCGGATTGGTAGACTTCACACACTTTTGCTTTTTGCTTTGCATGTCATCCAACGTATGGCTATTGTGGTTCTTAGTGATCCTAATGTTCCTGCCATATATTCGTCCTAACGCGTTAAGAATGACTTTACGAAGGTGTGGCCAACAGTTAGCGCCATTACACGTTAAACGATAACTTGGACGGCGGTTTCTCCGCCGCAAAAGATTTTAATTAAGGCCACATCTGCGGCTTTGCGCTAAGTAAGGCACATTTAATAGCAGGTAAAGGCTATTTGCATCCATAGAATAATGAAAACAATTTTATGTAGATATGTATTTTAATTTATATTTTAATGTACTAAGGAATTCAGATTCTTAATTTTAAAAAGTTACAATTTACGCTTGGTGATGCAAGAACTGCTCATTAACGACCTTATTGCTCTGGCTTCTGAGAACAAAGAAGTTACTTTTCTTGAAGCGACACCGCAACTTTGCGTTTGATAATTTTTCTTTTTAATTACCATTATGAAACTAAGTTGAATTTTAATTTTAGTTACGAAAAGTGAAATATTTATCGTTTGGACTATGATAGTTATAACGGGAAGTTAAATAGAAACGCGGTAGTATTTAAGATATACACTAAATACTTACTATGTTAAATATTTTTCGAGACTATTATTTTTATGACTATAATTATTTGTACTTATTTATTTATTTTACACTTTATTGTACACCAATAATATACTAATAATACAAAAACAATCTAGAAGTAGACAAGAATGTGAAATACAAGAGGTGGTCTTATCGCTACACAACGATTTCTTCCAAACAACCGTAAGATGTGGAGTGCTGATTAGAATAATATTAAATGAGGTAAGGTGCACAAATAATATGGTGGAACTTACAGTAGCATTTAAGGTAATTATATTAACACAGATATGGATTTAGGGTGACAAGAACGGGTAGAAAAGAGAGAGGGAAGAAAGGAGGAAAATTGATTAATTAGGGAGATAATGGACTTTTACCTGGTTTTTTAAAGAATTGAATGTACTTGCGTTACGGATACAGGTGAAAAGCGAATTTCAGAGACGGACGGCTGTGACGGTGAAGGAATGTTGATAGAAGGCAGAAGAATGTGCAGGAGTAGCAAGGCGCAAATTTTTTTAAGAGCGAAGAGTTCGATCGTGGTTGAGATGGAGGAAATGGAAACGTGTTTTAAGGTAAGGAGGATTGTACGTATTGAATAGTACAGAGTAGAGAAGAAAAAGAATATGAGCATTCTTGAGAAGGCGAATAGGAAACCACTTGAGCTTAGTGCGAAATTCAGATACGTGATCATATTTCCGCAGGCCAGATATGAATCTTATATTACACAAATTTTGAGGTTGCTCAGGCTTATTTAGCTGCTCCTCAGTAATGTCAAGGTAGCACACATCGGCATAGTCAAGTATTGGAAGAAGTAAAGACTGAGCTCAATGAACTAATATACTAACGTACTGAGCTAGCAACATTTTAGTCGGAATGGGCAGCACAGTTTTTTCTTACTTCAGCTATTTGTGGAATCCGGGTAAGGTATTGGTCCGTAAATATTCCTAGATTACGAACCTTGTCACTGTAGGGAATAATTTCGTCGTTGAGTTTCACTGATGGTAACTGAGACTGGTCAATTTCAGCGTTAAGCCTTGAACTACCAATAATGATAATCTGTGACTTTTTAGCGTTCAATTTTAAGCCGAATGTCTGACGATACGTGAGTTGCCTATCCAAATGTTTAAGAAATATGTTAAATCTCAGCTAGCAGGCAAGGGATACTATGGTATAAATGAATATATTAATGACAAAGACGCCTGGAAATTAGTGCCGCATCCAGTTCCGCGTAAGTAAGACCATATTATGTAACTTTTCATTATTTTAAAAGATGTGCTGAGGAGTTTATTTAGGCTTTTCTTCTCCTCCACGACAAAGCACCTTTCCGAAAAGCCAAAAAATGACGTACATAAGTGTATCAGTGATACCTATATGAATAAAATATTTTGACTTTGACTTTGATATTTGGCTATACAGCGGCTTTGCTATCATTTCCGCAATATTCAATATCTACATGTTATGTCATGATGTCGTGATACGACTTCCATTTGCCGCCAGCGTTTCTGTGGGAAATTGTAATAGTCTAAGATCTGAACTAAAGGCGTTTCTGCACCCATCTGCTTACCGAATAAAAACTGTTTTTTTATCAAATATCATAAGTAAAGAAAGCTATCGCGAATGGGTTGCCTACATATTACAATTACAATACATTATGTTCAAGGCAAGGTAATCTACATTATTATATATTATATTATAATTATTATATATATATAGAATGGAAAAAACTTCTGTCTTTCATCTCTACAAATGATATTTTATATAAAACAATGTTTATCCGTTAAACAGATGGGTGCAGAAACGCCTTTAATTCGGATCTTGTACTATAAGACCTTATTGCATTTTTGATGCTAAGCTGAATATACCTTTTTAGTATCCGATCATACAGACCGGCTCGGAGAAGAGAGCATATTTTTATTGCGTTTAAAAAAGAGTTTTGGGTCATCGAAATAAGGTTGTTTTTTTTCATTTCACTTCTTTTTTAAATTATAATGCCTTAAAAATTTGTAAATGTAAAAATCAACCTATATATGTATTCTCTCCTTGGCAAGAGAAATGTGCCTTTGCTGTTTTTACTTTCTATGTATTTCTTGTGTTGGAAATGATATTGTTGTGGTTAAAGCGCCATATACCTGCAGTGTTGTTTAAATAATATCTTACTTCGCTCCTTTTAAGATTGAACAATATTTATCTTAAACTCTGAAATTTTGAAGAGGCTAGAAAACATAAGTGTTATATTTAAACATAAATATAGCTATTATTCAAAACCTGAATCAAAGAGTTCGAAATTATTCTATTTATTTATTATTCATTGAAGTATTAACATTAGCGTATAGAACAGACACCGCGAACAACATGTATGTCCATTGTGCATTGTGCATTGGAGCCACGTGGCTTCAATCTTCAATGGATTCGTTCGATTTTGAAAGGTGACCGGGGGCTCAATTTTCAAAATGGAACCTCCCGGGCGGGACACACATTTTGTTCGAGATGTCTGTTCTATGACATTAGGTATACTTCAATGTTATTATTGGATTATTTATAAATTTAAGATACAGTATAAAAAATTTGGTACTACATTATTTGGTTGGAAATTGGAATGAGAAGGCATTATCTTTACGTCCACGTCATATAGCACATGGATGCCCCATATTATCTTTTCTATGAGTATCCTTATTTATATTTCAGGATACTTTTTAAACACAGCTTGTTTTTCACCGTTAGTCCGTCAGAACATTCATCAATCACGAGTTTACGTAAAACCTACAAAGTTACTCTTGCGGTCATACCAAAAATGTTATCCCTCAGGACTAAAAATTCCAATTTTCCGACCGACCCTTTGACTAAATTTTAAAAGATTAAATTTCGCGGCCGTAAATATTTTGGCAATAAATAATTTGCAAACTGCTGTAACCACGGGCCTCTGTGTCTTCAAATAATTTATGAATTCTATTTAGCGCTAATCAAGATGTTGATGAAAGGTTTTTCGCTTCAAATATTTGGTTGAATAAATACGTGTATTTTTTAGATTCCCAAGAAGTTATTTATAACTTCTACGTCATTTTTATGTCAAAGAAAAAAATTGTGAAGTTTAAGACATAAAGGAATCGTTTTTGTAAAATGTTTTTAAAGTTGCTTTATTTTGATAAACAAACTCTGAAATATGTTCAAATAAAAGCCAACACAATCTTTGAATCATTTCGTCCAAGGTTGTTCCAAGGAAGTTTATAAAAAATTAAAAAATCTGTATAACTAATTTTTTTTCCCTGGTGTATTACTGGTTATTGACGGTTGACGCTCTGTTTGCTGTAAATATTTGGCTCGTATGACGTATGTATGTTTAAAAATATATTAATTTATTTCTTAAATTTCATTAAACTGGCCGCTTGTAAAATAGAATTTCCACATACGACGAAAAAGTAATGAGCAATGATGTAGCGAAAAAGTTTTCATCTGGAAATTCAGAGAACATTAATATGTGAATGGAATCCTTTTACAAAGCCTAAATCCTTCGTGGTTATTGCATAACTTAATCTTAATTGTTTTTTGTCATTAAAACAGCGTTTAAAAATGTATTGTATTCAGAATTGAATAATAATAAATGAATGAATTAAGTTTAGATTTACCCGTACTCTCTCCTGATTATAAAAGACATAATAGTAAATGATTTGAAATGAAATCTCCTAAATGTTGTGACGAAATTACTTTATCAATTCTGCAATTGCTGCAGAAGAAAATGGTAGGAAAACTATCGAAATACATAGCGTAATTAAGAGAAACGTATTAAAAATACTTAATATCAAATGTATTGTACTTGTACTTTATCATTGAAGAGCTTCACAAGAGCAAGGCGGATTGGAACAATTCAACTTTGCTCTTTCCTTTCGATTGTTTTACAAATGAGAACAAATCTGATTCAAGAAAGGATTGTTCGAAATAAGTGTTTTCAAGTGTTGGACGGAACATAGATATGTGGAAGAAAATACTGGAAACTTTTAGTTATTACCTAATAATAACGAGTCTGCTGCTTCGTCACTTGCAACGCGTTATTGATTTCTTTCATCGCCCAGACGCACGAGTGATCCTTTATGGGTTCCTTTTTTCGTACAGAACCCTAAATTAAAACGTATCAAATAGGATAGGCGCATATGATTTGGAACAACGTCACGGCACACTAACCGCGTCTCCGTAACGCGGCCCAAGTTATCTAATACATTTAAACGAGCAATTCTTGTATATATATATATATATATAATTGGAATCTCGGAAACGGCGCCAACGATTTTCATGAAATTTAGTATATAGGGGGTTTCGGGGGCGATATATCGATGTAGCTAGGATTCATTATTAGAAAATGTCGTTTTATCGGTGTTTTCAGGTAATGAAAAACGGCTACAATAGACTCTTCCTGACATCTATTGGCGAGTAGCTACACTAAAGCTAAAGTAGATGGCGTTGTTAAGCAATACTAAACCGAGCTAAGCTCGGTCATACGGATATTTTGTAATTGTCCCGCGTACATAACTAACTGCTGATTGCGTTCCCACAACGCACACCGCATGGACATTGGACAGTTGTTACATAATCTCTTCAGTTTAACATTAGCGATTCACTACAGTTCCTGCTAGTAATTCTTTTTAAAACCTTTTATATTATCATCAACAATCAAATCTTTTTGAATCTTTGAATTTGAAAGTTATGGACTTAAACCCACTAAAACTCATTAGGAAGCTATTCGGCGCATATTAAGAGACCTCTCATGTTAACGCACCAATAATAATGAGATCTGGAGCGTATTCTAACTGCTCTTGTTCCTAATTAATGACGAATTATGGTCGTAACACACATATCAACTCGTAAACGGAACGTAAACGTATCAACTCTTGCATGTCAGTATTCTTTGTGTGAAACTCCCTACAGTAAAGCACACTTATCGGATTCGTAACGTAATCGCCTCGCCTCGAGACAAGCTCACGAACCGCGGTACGGTGCGTGGACGACTTGCCGTACCCGCGCTTACGTCTCACCGTACGCTATCCGTTGACTTTCCGTTTCCTCGTGCACGTCCCGCGCCGCGGCTACCGTTGCGTCGGCGAACTGCTGTCATTCATTCCGTCAACCAGCGGCCGGCGAGCCGTAAGCGCGGCGTCGCCTAGCCGTAGCCGAGTCGATTTGGAGCTGTTGGTCGGTTGGTAACGCGCTTACGTTAGGTTGACGGCGAGGCGATCCGGTGCCGATCCCTTTCCGAGTTGATATGTGCGCTACGACCATTAGCCATCTCAATTAGCGGCAGTTTAGAAAGCTAGTGCTGGCCATACACGATCAAGTATACTTGTCAAGTTTGTAGCTGACTTAACGCGGCATCCAGTAAACTTGACGGTGTATGGCCACGGTATGGCTATCTGGCCATACCTATAGCTATCTCATGTAAACTGGATGCCGCATCAAGTCAAACTACAAACTTGAAAGTAACACTTGATCGTGTATGGCCAGCATAAGTGACCGCCTGATACGCAAAGCAGTCTGGGCAAACATTTAGGTGACCGATAAAATGTTAGACGCAGTCAAGAGAGCTGTAGATGTTTGCGATGTTTAATTTGTGTGTACTTCATATATTTGTATGTGTACGTGCATTATTATTATTATTTGTTATTATTAATATCTAAACCCTGCCAGGCTTTGCGCAAAAGAAAGGAAATCGAGTGACTAACAGGGAATAAAAGGCGTTTTGACTGCCTATTTTAATGTAAAACATAAATTAATGAATGTATAAATTTTGATTTAATTTTGATTTTATTTTGAAGCGCTCATAGCCCTGCGGCTTGCGTCGATCCCAAGTGATCGACAAGGTTAAGCAACAGCGGGCGCGGTCGGTAGTTGGATGGGTGACCGCTAGTGGCAAAAAAAATCTTGAGCGTTTCCGTGCTTCGGAGGGCACGTAAAGCCGTTATCATATGATAACAGTCGTTAAGCCATGTCGGAGGCCCTCGGGCGGTTTGAAAACTTCCGACACTTGGGTTGGCCACTAACTCTCCACCAATCCGCACTGGAGCAGCGTGGTGGAGTATGCTCTAGGCCTCCTCAAGAGGAGAGACCCGTGCCCAGTAGTGGGCCATTAATGGGTTGAAGCCATAAATTTTGATTCTGTAATCTTTTTTTTTTTTTTTTTTCATTGGATTGTAACCATTTCTGAGCGAACGGTATAATTTAATCTTTTATTTGTAATTTGTGGATAGTTTTTATTGGCCTAAATTGTGATTTAACTGTAAGTTTACACTGTATCGTAATGGCTTTTACTATCTCAAATAAATAAATAAAATAAAGCAAAGTTTACAATTCGATCGTTTTATACATTATGCCATTAGAGGAGAGGGAGGATGATTAGATCGTTGTAACCGCGTAGGCTGATTGCGTTACTCACACATCCCGCAAGCAATGTATGGTGTACACCGCGTTTGATTGCGGCTAATGCGGGTAGATTAATTGCGAATTCCTACAAGTATTTCAAGCGAGGTAATTCGGTTGTTAGGGTGCTTGCTATTACCATATAACTCATAAACCGACCACGCTTCGCTTTTGGTTATTTGAATTATTAATACCAGTAATTATCATGGTATACGCGTTTAGACAGAAGCACTCTCCTCCCATAAATAAGACATGCGTCTACAGTAAATAAAATAAAATATAAAACATACCTTGATCATTACATTATTGAATTAATAGTTTTTGAATATTTTTAATAAGTATTATAAAGCCTCAACACGTTATAAGGAAACCATGTGAAACTACTGGCGTTTAATTCGAAGTTATCGAAACTTCGTGTTCTAGTTTGATCCGATAACTATCAACGAAGTTTCGCTTGGTTTTAGCTTATGGTGCTTATAAGACTTCATACAAAGGCCAGATCTAGGCATAATCAAAATGAATAGCGTTAAATAGCGTAGCTCAGTTTGCATTGGATGAAAGGTCCGTATTCAATACGGTTATAAAATTAAGAAAGAAATCGTCTACCTCAAAATCGGACAAGTGCGAGTTAAACTTGCGTGGAGAGGGTTCCATACGATGATTATGTATTTACCGTTATTTTTCTATTTTATTTATTGATTTTATTATTAATGATGGTTTCTTTATAATAACTTTGGTTTCATTAATTTTTTTTTTAAATTTTGTTGTTTGTTGTACTAAAGTATTTATTCGTAAAGTATAAATACTTTAGTATTTATGTCACAAAAAAGCACATTGGTACCAAATTTCAACTCGTTTGGTCTAGTAATTTTGGTTTAATTTGGCTGTATTAAAGGGCGAGGCCGGACAGACACACGAATGATCCTATAAGGGTTCCGTTTATTGTTTTTTCGTACAGAACCCTAATATGGTAATATTGTCAATATTTTGAAAATATTTTTTATTAATAAATATAAATAAACATTTCCACTTAAATTATTGTAGGTTATAAATAAATAAATAAATGACTCCAACTGGCGTAATCCAATGAAAATAAAATAAACTCCCGAAACATTTCATTACGCATAAATATTATATTTTCAGACACTTTATATTCTACGTGTATCTTAAATAAATTCACCAAACCGCTGAAGCGTATGTTTATTTGCGTTCGTAACTTAGTTTTGAGAAGGAAAAATATATTTTCTATCTCTCGCAATATCTCGTAACCAACATTCGTTGAATTAACCAAAATGTTACTACTAAGTACTATGAATTACTGTTTGCTTCACAGACTTATAGCAAAACATTTTTAGGCTTATCATGGAAGTATAAATGTCATAGAACAGACATCTCGAACAAAACGTGTGTCAGGTTCGATTTTCAAAAATAAGTCCCGGTTCTCCTTTCAAAATCGAACGAATCCATTGAAGATTGAAGCCACGTGGCGCCAATGCATTGGGACATACATGGTGTTCGCGGTGTCAGTTCTATACGCTACTTCCATGAGGCTTATTCGCTTATTTAATATGCGTATATTAAATAAAATGACTTTTTTTTAAATATACACAATGAATAAATTCTAAGTTGTTTAATTCAATTTGTAACAATAGCGAAAACCTAAGAAATTAGGAGCTGTTTTTTTCTGCGTCCCGCGGTACCATAACCAATACGTGTTTGTAATGTGTATGTAATGTTATGTTATTGTGACTTATTATATGTCATGCTTTGAATAAAATGATGATGATGCCAAATTACTGCTGTCTAGGACTAATCTCGACGTTTTGCTTCGGACGGACGGGTTCCATTTTGACTACGGAACCCTAAAAACCAAATCTATACTGTCAGAACTACTGGCAAAGCCACGTTTGCCACCCTACAGCCTCAACTATTTAGTATTTGCGTATGACCCGACGTATAATCAACGCTGATTACATACAGTGCCGCGTATGTTATGTTGACAGTTTGGTCAGTGGTCTCCACATATAAACGCACATACCTAAACCATATACTTTTTATGTAAATACCCGATAAAACAATATCTGATTTTTTAAACCTCAAACTAGCTTTTACACACTTGGTTAACGTTAAAATTGGGGTAGAGAAGTTAGTTGAGAGTAATGTTGAGAGTATCAAAGAAAATTTTCTACTCTAAATATTGTAGTATAACTACTATTATACATATAATGTACTTAACTACTATTATATAATTTCTTCTGTGGTATAACTAGAAACTTCTGATTATTTTAGTAATACTTATTTTTCGTCTATAATTACAAGTTTTTATTGGCATTATAAAACAATCGTTGCAAAAAGTGCCTCTCAAAAATTTTTGAAAATGGACGCGTGCACTCAGCCATTTATCTTGGCTTATTCGGCAATAGTTTAGAAACTACCAAATAAAAGGTAAGTTATTCCTCACCCAGAGCATAAACTTTTTGCTTCTTCCACTAATGTATGCCATGTGTAAGCGTAACTGGTGTATCTCCGTGAGTTATGAGTGGAAATGCGGTTTAATTAATTTAGTAGAGCAACCGCTCCGCTGTGTAGCTGGCCATTGCTTGAAAGCTTTTTCTTGCTACCCGTAAGTGTTTGCTTACTTTCTGAAGCTACAATATAAGGCTGTTTTCAAATTTAACAAATCTAGCATAGTATTAAGATGACTGACTTAAGCCTTCTTACTTTACCAATAAATAAAAGTTTGTGTAATTTTTTCCTACTATTTTATTGTACAATTTATTTTAAGGGCTCGAAACTAGAAGTAAAAAACATTAATACAACTTTTATTTTAATAAACAAAGTCCCTGTCTACTCCCGTTTAATAAATCCCCTATCTATGGATTAGCGGAGAACTTAAAGCTGTACACGATCAAGTTTACTTATTAAGCTTGCAGCGGATATGGTGCGACATCCATTAAACTTGACGGTGTACGGCCACGGTATGGCTATCTGGCTATATAGCTATCTCATGCTAACTGGATGCCGCATCAAGTCAAACTGCAAACTTGACAATGACAAGTACACTTGATTGTGTATTGCCAGCTTTACGCTTAAAATGAGGTTTCAATCAATAGGGATGTTGACACTAATTATAAATTAATATAAATTTATGTGTAAAATATTAGTGGTAACATTAAAAGACCTAAAATATAATTCTTTTATTGAAATCAATCACAATAAATTTAATATCATTAATTTAAAATGTTAAAAATTGTACTCACTGTCACGTGACCTCAAACGCCATTTTGAGAATATGACGTCATTGGAACAATTTTATATGGAAATTCAACAAACTTAGTAGACAGATAGTATTGAATATCGTTTAGTGACGTCACGTGACGTTTTTGGTGAGAAATTTGATAATGATTTTTATTTATCAATTTTTGTTTTTAAATTGAAGATTAATATTTTTATAATATTTTTTTCGTGAATATTGAGGTTCTATCTATAAAATAAAATTGAATCCTAAAATTTGTCAACATCCCTATTATAATGACAATATCACAAATCATTTGACAAGAAGATAGATATATATTTTGTGTTGTTGTGGTAAAGATGGAACAACTAGGATGATGACAAAGGTATACAGAGGGATATCCGTTATTACAAAAGTACAATGATAAACTGGTATACAAAGAATACTTATCCCGGTATATTACCTATTATGATTGGTATATCTGTATTTCTATTTCAGCGGTACTCCAAAACCAATTGAGTGTAAATTGGGTATCTCATTCAGTCGGCATGAACTGTTCGCGGAATTATTGGCAAGCGCGGAAAATCCCGTTCGATTGTATCCTTAAAACCATTCTGTATTAGAAGAATTCCATTTCGTGTCATTTTTCAGATATTGGGATACTGTCTGTTGGTTAATTAAAAATTGAAAATGTTTACGTTGCAATTGGTATTATTGTTATTATTATTCACTGATAGACTTGCGAATTTACTTTAATCTTTGCATGTCATCGTCAAGTAAATCATGGAAATTATAGATAATAGAATTAAGTTTTTAATTAAATAAGTAAATTATTGAGTTAACAGTCCCATCATTGACTCTGGTCGTGATAGGTGAATGCCATAATACTCTATCAAGCAGGTCAAGGCACTGTTGAGAACCTCGACAGTTAATCAAATATGCAAGTTTCATTATACTTCTAATTGTTTCAATTTATGACGCATATAAATATAGAATACAGAAGACGATTAGGAGTATCAGAGGCGAGAGCAGGAAGAGACCAATGTTAGTATAACACTGGTCACTAGTCTGGGACATAATATTAGTATTGGCTACTGAGGCCAATGTTAGTATACCTAAATATCATACCATAGTACCCGGATGATTGAGCTTTCTTCGGTTTATCTACTGAAGTAGCTTTAGTGTTACTACTCGCCAATAGATGTCAGGAAGAGTCTATTTAGCAGTTTTTCATTGCTTGAAAACACGGATAAAACGACATTTTCTAAAACTGAAACCTAGTTAGATCGATTTACTGCCCCCGAAACCCTCTGCATACTAAATTTCATGAAAATTGTTGCAGCCGTTTCCGAGATTCAGAATATATTATTATCTTATTGTTTACAAGAATTTCTCGTTTAAAGCTATTAGATTTATTCCGTGTTAATTTTTTTTTTTTTTTACTTCAAATAAGTTAATGCTTGACCACAATCCCACCTGATGGTAAGCGGAGATGTGGTCCAGGGTGGTGAGCGCACTAACTTAATAGAAGCCTATTCACTCTTTTTTTGAAGTCATCCACGTCATAAGTGGGCGGGAACGCAGACGCAGGCAAGCTGTTCCAATCCTTAGCGGTGCGCATAATGAATGACGATGCAAACCGCGACGTCCGTACCGGCGGGATATCAACGACGTAAGGGTGGATACCCGCCGTGCGTCGTGTCGTTCGATGGTGGAACGGGGAAGGGGGAATCAATTCAAATAATACCTGCGCACACTCACCAAAATGTGATCTATAGAAAACCGAGAGGCTGGCTACTCTGCGCCTGTGCTTGAGACTTTGCAAATTGGTCTCAACCAGATCTGGGTCACCAATGAGCCTCTTCGCACGCCTCTCCATCGAATCCAAAGCAGAAAGGTGACATTTGGCTGCACCTGCCCAAATGTGAGAACAGTACTCCACACATGGCCGAACCTGAGCTTTGTACAAGGTTAAAAGTTGCCTCGGTGTGAAGTACCGCCGCACCTTCGCAAGGACGCCGAGTTAATGTTAACATTGTATTTGTAGTCTTACACCAATTAATACTTAACGGATTTTCAGCGTAGAAGATCTTTCTTTCTTTCTTTCTTTCTTTCTTTCAAGATCTCTCTCATCAATTGGACCAACGATCGTGAATGACGCAAGGTTCTCTTGTCGGGTTATGGCTTTATATTCCAGCAATCTGGATGATGATGATCTGGATATAAAGATGACAGCATCGAGCTAACTCAGATAGATACATAGCTAACCGAGATGTTTTTAACGTCTTTCTTTCTTTTAGGACTAACTCACTTTGGCTTGGCTTCAACTCATTAATAGTTCAATACTGAGCACGGGTCTGTCCCCTTGAGGAGGCCTAGAGTATACTCCACTACGCTGCTCTAGTGGGGATTGGTTTACGGGTTAGTGGCCAACCAAGTCACTTTATTACAGCATTATTAAACAGGTTAACAGTAAAACTGAAAGATATCCTTTTGTGAAGACCAATGGTATTATTCACGACCTTTGAATGGTCTGAAAGGAAGGTCAGTTTCATTGTCCGTCAAGCAATAAAGCAACTGCACTGTCGAAAACGGAAAATGAGAATTCCAATAAACGTAGAACTCGATTCACTATTAGCGACTAGCGACGTGACTCTAGTGATGACATGAATGTTTTATTCCCTTCATTCAATTCAACGCAGTTCATGGCTTTTGTAAAGCTATTCGTATTTTTGGCAATGTTAGGTTTAGTACAGTCAGCAACAGAGTTTAATTATGAACGAATATTTGTCTTAATTTAATTATTAAATAGGTAGGTTATAATATAATATTAACATTGATAAATATTATTATGTTATATTATACCTACAATATTCTGTGATATTAAACATTACAGAATGTTTATGCTCTGCATACCTAACTCTTTTGCTGACTCTTCTGTTTTCGTATTAACTAAGAATCAATCTGCTACGAAAAGCTTCAATCTGATACATTTTATAATAAGTGGATCCATTTGATGGTGAGTAATCGCCACCTCCCATGGAAGTATCACAAAAAGGCCTCAGCAATGCGTTGCAGGGCTAAGATATTCAAGTGACCCCATTTTATCCAACAACTGAAACACGTAAGGCATACATTCGACTCAGCAATATTTGTCGAACAGCATTTCCGAATCGAAGCATCACTATTCGACTCAAGGCAATCGACAAAATGTAATTTTATAAGGATACGGGCAGTACAAAGCCCAGCACCATTACAGGAAGGTGCAATTAAAAGTCACAACCCATAAATGAACCACTACTGGGTTCGGGTTTCCTCTCATAATGTGAGGGGTACAGGTCATAGTCTTCCACGCTGGCTAAGTGCACTAATGCAGTAGACTTCAAACTCCATTGAGAACATTATAGAGAACTCTCAGGTGTGCAGGTTTCCTCACAATGTTTTCCTTGTTCTTGAGTGGTACGCACAATTTTTTTGAAAATTGGAGGTGCCAGGGTTCAATCTCGGACCCCAACGGGAGACCAACGTTCAAACCGCTAGACTATCACTGCTAGGTTGCCATTCACGATGACCTTATTCCTTGTTCAACAAAGTGAATCATGAGCAGAACTTGAACTTAAACAGCTGGAGCTCCTTACATTCCATAAACAATACTGACTTCAATTACAATAGTCAGTATTTCTCCTCAATCAGTGTAACTTCACAGATGTTTTTGTTGATATCCTTAATCAAATTGGAGATACACACGTTAATACATTATACAACCCAATACGGGTTTTGCTAACATTTCATATTAAAATTCGAATACAATACAAAACATAGGGTCGACGTGAAAAGGGATAATAAGTTTTCTAAAGTTCAACTCGTCATAGGGTTGTCTCTTGTCAGTCACCGAGCTGTCGATATGTACAAAATCTAGTCTATTAATAGACATGACTTGAGCCAAACCCTGGTAAATGCGTTTGTTTGCTTTGACGACCAGAGAACCCTAGTTTGGGACTATGAGTGTGTAACGTTTATTTAATTTTTGATTTTATGTTAATGCTAGTGCGTTACCGAGTACCCAACCCCGCCATGTTGAAGGTCTCTTCAAGTAAACCAGCCAAGCAAGCCAAACAAACACAGATAGACTTTTTTTTGCTAGTTGTTTTGTTTGGCACAATCCTCTGCCGCCCATAGACATCTGTGACTAATCACGAATCAGAATGTAGTCAGTTAGTATGTAGTTAGTAGTAGTTTCGGAGTTAATAGTTCCATGTTAGGTGTTAATAAGGCATTTTATATAATAATAATAATAATTAATAAGAGGACTATGGAAGTTAGGAAGCCTAATGTAGGATAGTCGGTTAGTCAAAGTCAAAGTACGGTTGCCTTTATATAATTTGTTAATGAAAAGGACGTTAAGCGCTCTTACACACTAGCAGCACGTCGTCGGCGGCAGAGGTAACTGCAACCGTCGACAGCAGCCAACTACAGCCAACTGCACGTGTTGACGGCCGCAGTCGGTTTTTTTTTATGCTTTGAGCAGGCAAACGAGCAGACGAATCACCTGATGGTAAGTGATCACCGCCGCCCATGGACATTAGCGACACCAGGGGCGTCATCAATGCGTTGCCGGCCAAGAAGATGACGACAGACCCGCTTCTTAAAGGACCGCATGTCATAGCTTAGAGGAAACACCGATGCAGGTAGCTTGTTCTACAGTTTACACGTGCGAGGTAGAAAATGACGTGAGAACCGAACTGTGGACGAACGCCAGGTATAGGTGGACGGTTGCTGTCGACATTCCAACTGCAAAGGTCAGCGGCAGCTGTCGTCCGCGCATGACGGACGGACATGACGAATCTATAAGGGTTTTGATTTTACTTTGGAACCCTAAAAAGAGCCAACTATCGCTTATCATCGTAATTATGACCCAAATTATTTCGTTCTTTAGTCCATAAAAAGGAATTTGAGTTGCAACCCTAGCGCGCTGTCCCAAAACCCAATTGTATCTCGTTTGATTGGGAACGCTCTAATGAGATTCGGCCATCCGATCCTTTCAGTCCCAACGGGCAATAAATAAAAGGTGAAAGAAATTTCCCTCCTTCTCACATTACAAATTGGTTTTAAAACTTGCCCCCGAAGACCTTAAAAGATTAACGATGTGAAAACTTTGTGAACCGAAATCGTGTTTTGATTAGTAAACAAAACAGTGGTCTAAATAACTTTAAATAAGTTGAGATTATAATATAACTAAAGATATTTTATTTATATAAAGCGCTATATTTTAACTGAATATATTTTATAAAAATTGTAAAATCTAAAGTACACATCAATCACGCTTATTTTGTTAGAAATTGAAATTAATAAAATTATCTAGAACCCTATTGAAAAAAATAATACACTGAAAGGGATTTTCGTTTATCAAAAATCTCAGTCAAAAATATTGAAAAATTTATCATTTTAATATTTAAATTTTCGTTTATCAAATTTAATATTGAAAACCTTTTCTTTGAAAATGTATAATAAGAAAAATTTTGAGCGTTGAGACAAAATATTACATAATAGTTTGTTGTCTTACCAACACATGGCGTGCAATGAGCTAAGTTTTCATTTTATTAAGTACTAGGAAATCCCTCTCGCTTCGCTTCGCGAAAAATAGTAAAAAAAATATACAATAATATAGCCTATGTCAACCGGGGATAGTGTAGCTTCCCAACAGTGAAAGAATTTTGGAACGAAGTTCCTTATTGCGCGTTGTGAAAGGGGGCTAGACGGAAAATTACAACACTTTTTGATTTTACGAATGACGACACTTTTTTTGAAGTGATTCAGTGAGTTTTACAGAGATGGTGCTGTACTGTACAACTTTCTGAATCACGCTAGCGTTAGCTAGTTTTACAGAGATGGCACTGTACAACAAAACTTAAATCGAAAGGAACTTCGTTCCATCCGGGTGTCCCTTGACACCTCTCATGTTTTTTCAAATCGGTTCGGTCGTTTCGGAGCCTATTCAATGCAAACAAACAATCAAATCTTTCCTCTTTATAATATTAGTATAGATAATTAAACTACTTTGAATTAGACCGTGATTTTCAGCAGATTTTCAATTAGAAGAATACTGAATTGAATGAAAAAAACCGATAAGTAAAGTATTTCGTGTATTTGGCTGGTCCATACTGCACTCCTCTTTTTTCGTTGGGGGTTAAAAAGCAATTCAAATCGAGAAAATTGTTTAATTTTGACAATTAATTGTTTTGCTTTATATACGGCTCATAGTCTATCTTGACGCCAAATATCAAGTTTCTAGGTTATCTGGTAGTAAGATAGGTTTTTGATCCTATGTCAGTGAGTCAGTCAGCAAAATGCGGGTTTTAAGCGTTAATCTATCTATACTAATATTATAAAGAGGAAAGATTTGATTGTTTGCATTGAATAGGCTCCAAAACTACCGAACCGATTTGAAAAATTCTTTCACTGTTGGGAAGCTACACCATCCCCGAGTGACATAGGCTATATTACATTTATTTTAATATTTTTCCCGAAGCGAAGCGAAGGCGATTTCCTAGTATATCAATAACTGTGTAAGCTACATTTATGAAATTTTTAATTTTAAATCAGTCAAAGGGCTTTTATAATTGTGCCAAATTTCATGTATGTAGGTTTAATAGGTCTCGAGTTGTGAAGGGGTTAAATGTAGCTTGAAATGTTTTGGGTAATATTTCACATGGCGCTGCGTTACCAGTTTTTTTTTGAACTTCGGCTGGGCACGCTGCCACGTGTGTTAATTGTGAAATGTTACAATAATTCATAACATTTCATACATTGCCTGGACGACCCAGATATTCTACGCATTGTCTAGGGATTGTATAGAATTCCTGCATAACACAAATTGCCGATAACATATACAAATATTTGTCAACACAAAACACAATCAAACTGTACGACGCAGTTTAGTTCCTCTACTAATATTAGCTGTTTTGATAATCTACTTTTCGTGCTGTCTGCGCTGCAAATGGAGATTTAAATTCTGCACAGATTCTCTCTGAAATCTAATCTCGTTGTTTGAAGCGGGTCATTATCAGCAATCATATTGCCTTCGGCGTCTACTTTGTAAGATATCAACATTGTGTTTTCGTACTTTCATGATGGACAATTCATTTTTGGACTCTGATTTAGTTAATAGTACAATTATTCTATTGTAAGTCGTCGTTGCGACTTTAAGACCTTTTATGTGTCACATTTGGCAAAATTATTTTTTTACGTCAAACGATTCTACATTTTGAAGCACTATCGAATTTAAAAACTGTCATGTGTGTACGACGTTTCCACTGTAATTTATTCACCAAATTCAAAATCACCTATGTGGCTTGCTAAACAAAAGTTTATCGATTTTAGTCGATTTTCTCAAAAAGTTGATTTTTACACATAAGAGGTCTTAAAGCCGTAACGACTTATTGTACCTAATATTAAGTATAAGTTTTTATGGATGTTTGTTACTCTTTCGCGCAAAAACTACTGAGAATACACACATTATCTGGAATAAGATGGAATACTTGTTATTTCGTAAAATGCGGACAAAGCGGGTACTAGTAAATAATATAAATGTATTGTTGAGTTTGAATCCTGCACAGCACCTCTAATATTCAAAAGTTAGTGTATGAGAAAATAAATTAACAAAGAGCTACATCAGGAAACCTGTACTGTTAAGAGTTCTCTGTGATTTTCTCCAAGATGTTTGATGACTGCCAATCCGCACTTGGCCAGCGTGGTGGACTACGGCCTGTATTCCTCACATCGTGAGAGGAGACCCATGCCCAGGAGAGGGACATCATCCGATGATGAAGTATGTATTTTTGTATTTTCCTCATACATGCAATAAATCTGTATTGTATAGCAATGCTGTTTAATTAGTAGAGAGAGATGGTAGAGGTTGATTAAAAAGTAATTGGTATTAAGTTATCCTAAAAATATCGGATCTCTCGGATTCGCATCCTTCAAGGATAAATGAAAGTTTTATTCATGGGATATGCAAATGCAAATGTCATAAATATTTCCGATGATACGTTTTCAACTATCTATTTATATGACATTGAATATAAATATAATCGTAGTTGTAATGTCAACTACACGTAGGTAGTCTTACTACTTACAATTTTAAAATGCTTGTAGTCCTAAAAAATTGCATTTAGTTTCAAATATAAAATTAGCACCAACCCTACTGAATTTGATTACAAACTGCGACTGATCAAACTATTCTTGGAATCGAAGCAAGGGACTCCGATAAGTGAATGGAACTAACTTCAACAGAGAATTTCGATAGAATTTAAAAATAGAATGAATGCATGAACGAACGCAGTTTTAAAACCAAATTCGAATTTAAAACGAGATCGATACACAAAGAAACTGTTTTAAATCTTATGTAGAAAGTTATTTTAATATAATATTGGAATTAGCTACCCGAAGACAGTTAATAGACCTAACTTTTTTACATAAATTATTCAGTGGAACAATAGACTGTACAGAACTTTTTGAAAAATTACAAATAACATGTCCATCTCGTCTTCCCCGTAAAAAAACTTACAACCTTTTTGTATTACCCTACTGCAAATCAAATCTTGGTCAGCATTCTGTTTTGCCCAGGCTCTGCAAGCATTACAACAATCTTTCAAAAACCAGTGACTTGGATATTACGAATCCACTTAACAAATTCAAAAAAGATGTGATTACTTTATTATGCAATAATATTAAACATTAATCGTTATTTTTAGTCTAATAATTCTGTTTTAGTATAAGAAATTAGTTAGGTATTACATTTTTAATTTGTGTATTCTTAAATTTTTATTTAGTTACTATAACTATTTGTTGTCTAGCTGCAAAATTGTGCACGATGTGGCACCCTTTAATTATGGGTACACTCAATGTAATAGACTCTTTACTTTAGCACGTATTCATAAGATTGTAATAGTGTTATCTGTGTTGGGTGTCCTATTTAATAAATAAATAAATAAATCCTTGTGGTGAATGGAGTTTCAACATGCAAAAAGTTCAGTACTCGACTATCAATCAATACGAAACAGCTGCTCGCAAAGGGTAAGCGGTACGATTATTTATACACGATATTCAAATATTCCGATAGTCAAGAGAATGTTCAAATGGAAATCAAGATTGGACAACCCTGCACAGCAGGCAATAAGGCGTGACGTACCTATGTACTGACTCTATAGCCAGCCATCACAAATCAAACTGCTGAATCATTGAAGTACATACAATGTCATAGAACAGACATCTCGAACAAAATGTGTGTCCAACTGGGAGGTTCTATTTTCAAAATTGAGCCCCCGTTCTCCTTTCAAAATCGAACGAATACATTGAAAATTGAAGCCCAGTAGCGCCAATTGATTGGGACATATACATCGTGTTCGTGTTGTCGGTTCTATAGCTATACGCTAGTAATAATACTTCAACGCTATGAATGCATTTTTCTTGGATCATGGATTAATAGATATTGACATAAAAGTGGAAAAAATCCATCAACTAATGGATTTTAGAGGACATCGTATTATATAGGATACATACTTTATAACCAGCGAACAATCAAAATGCTTCTGGCGATACCTCATACACACATAAAAGCAGAGCAAAGCAACAACCCATAATTGTCCCACTGCTGGGCTCGGGGTCTCCTCTCACAATGTGAGGGGTACAGGCCATAGTCTACCACGCTGGCCAAGTGCGGACTGGTAGACTTCACACACCTTTCAGAACATTATGGAGAACTCTCAGGTGTGCAGGTTTCCTCACGATGTTTTCCTTCACCGAAGCAAGTGATAATTAACTTGTAATACGCACATAATAAATATTTGAAAATTAGAGGTGCGTGCCAGGATTTGAACCCGGGCCCCCGCGTTCGGGAGACCAACGTTCTAACCACTAGGCTATCACTGCTGTGATACACACATACATCGGTACAATTGGTTTGGAATCTTGTAATGTCCTTACTTGACGTTGATACCTACAACACCAATATATTTGCTCAAATGTTTGGTCTCGCTATGTCCTCTACACCAAGTGTTTAAGTACTCTGTGCGCTACTACAGATCCAAATACGCGAATCTGATTAAATCATTACACAATCAAACTCAGACTGAGCTAATCAAACTGAGCTACTCGTACCAAATACTAATATAGCCAAAGGTACAGCGAATCAGATAAGCTGAGCTTGTGTAAATTCAATTTGAGTCTTATAGGATTCCTTATAAGTGCATGCAGCTTAGAGGGATACCTAAAGGATTATTATCAATATATACCTAAGTTAAATAATAATAATAATATTTGCACCAATAATGTAGTTTATATTTACAATGATTGTTGGATTAAATTTAATTTATTTTCGCTAAAGTTATATTATGAGTATGTATTTTATTACAATTTCATTGATAAATAAATCTCCACTAATAAAAATATGGATATTATAAAACTATTTGGCTGTAAATTTTTGCTACATGATAGCAATATAAAAATATTAAAAGTTTTACATTTTGAAACATTTTCTCAAGCTGGTACCAACTTTAATAAAGTCCAATAAAGTCATAAGAATATGGTTTTATCTCCAGTTCACCAGCGTGTAAGCTCGAAACGAATGGAGATAGAAATATTCGTAAATAAATGGGAACTTTGACCGACTTAGATGTATTGTCCTCGAATACATAGCTTCAGTTATTGGAATGTTGGCGATAACTCTCATACGTACGCAGAGGCGGTTCTGCAGCGGAAGTGTGCGAATGCGTCCCCGCAGCTCCGCCGGAAGACGGTGAGGAGGAACACCGCTGGTTTTTAGCCGGTAAGAGTCCGGCATAACCCGACAGCGCCCCCCCGCGCCTGTCGGGTATCCATGAGGATTTTCCAGCGTCAACAAAAAAAAAAAGGCGGTACAGCTCTACAAAAATATCGCACCTTTAGAATTGAAGTGACTTATCTAATAATTTTAAAGAAAATGACTTTTATGCATTAAACGGAGTAGTCTAGAATCCTTTAAAACGAGACTCAATTTGTGGCTTATCGAGCAGACTTTCTATACTTGGGAAGAGTTTATTAATAATATTTAACTATAAAATCAGATATGATTTGTATTTACTTAATTGAATCAATTGTCTAATTTTTTATATTTGACTAGTCTAATGAAATTTTTATATTGTATCAATTAATAACTTATTTTATGATAATATAATTCGATAATAACATTTGGAACGGTGATCTTGATGTATACTGAACTGCTGCCATTGTTATCAATAAAGTGACTATATGACTATAATATGACTATTCAATTCAACAAAGACTAAAGAAGTTTACATTTTAGGTACTACTTACATACTATACTTTGTACTTTATACTTTGTACCTTTGGTAAAAGGACCTAGTTTCTAGTAAACTAAAATAAATTTATAAAATCTTAGTAGGTTAGAAAAACTCATCGTTTTACATTTGCCTCGGGAAATAGGGCGTTATTTCATTCTCATTCTTACCCGGAGGTGAGTAAAGTAGTCTTCACGATTCGGTCTGATGAACGCGGTAGCCAGCTTACAAAGTCGTTCCAACTCACTTCACAACAATAGCAATCATCTTGATTGTGGGTAGGCGTATTATTATAAGTAATTCAGACGCGTATAGCCTTTTGAATCGTATCAGTCTTAGGCGAGGGTGTGTCTTTAAACCAATATTTCTTTTCCTAATTAGGTACCTATGTCACAATGAGGCAACGCTATTTTGTTTTTTGAGCGTTTCCGTGCTTCCAAGAGCACGTAAAGCTGTCGTTATTATAGGATAGTCGTTGAACCATATCAGAAGCCTTTAGACGGCATGCAAACTTCCGACACTTGGGTTGGCCAGTAATCCCTCCACCAAAGCGCACTAGAACAGCGCGGTAGTGTATGCTCTAGAGCTCCTTAAGAGAGACCCGAACACAGCAGAGGGCCATTTATTTAGAGCCGAAGTTAACTTCGAGTACAATATGTTGTATGTGGTTAATATTTTTATGGCCGCTCTCACAGACTTAAAAAAAAACCAGACGGAATGTCAACAACAAATTCAGTGAGGCACCCATAGTAATACCAACTCCTCTATTCGTACAAGTATCAAACGCGCACATGACACCATGCTGTTATTAATCGGCCGCCATTACCACCGCACTAAAAATTACTCACACATGGTAAGCAGGCGGCGTCACTTTCGATAAGACAAGGTGACGTCCAGGGTTATTTTCAAGTCCATGGGCCGCTCTCAATATTCTATCGATTCAGAATCCTCAGTAAGCTAGCAATTAACTATTTCACATAATACACTTTTGTTGGAAAAACATTTTCCATTACCGCTTCAAGCAGATTTAAAATGTTCTTTAATTTCTTTCAATTTTGCCGTCATAAAAATAAAACGAGATGAGATGGAAGAGGGAATTTCACAAATATTTGGCTTTAATCAGCTGAGTGTTGCAAATCTTCAAAGGTTATTAATACCGTAGAAAAGATCTGTAAATTTGCAGTGATAAAAGAGCAGTTTTGTTATATTATACAGTATATTTAATTTGCATAATTATGTTTTTTGTAATATCTGTCAGATGATTTCCTGCAATGTGATTTTAGAATAGTATATTAGCACAGAAAAAATAATAGTATTTATAATAAGTAATATCAGTTAATTTTTTTACAATATCAAAAGTCACCACAATAATATGTTCTGTAAATATGACGGAGAGATGGAGGTTTTTAACCCCCGACGAAAAAAGGGGGGTGGATCAACCAATTTTGATCTAGTTTTTTTGCCTGAAAGGTGATTTAATCGAGTGTGTTCTTAGCGTAATAAATAAATATAATAAAACTGTCGGGGTTTTTTTAAATTAAGATTATATCGTCTCGGTTCATCATTTGGCACAATTTAAGTTTGAAAAATAAATTAATGTATCTTTATATTATAGTATCATTATATTTTCTTGTTTATCATATCTTTGTAGTAATTATTTCTTTCATTTTTCTTCTCCTTCTTTCTTCCCGGAAACGCATCATTGATGCCTTTAGTGTTACTGATGTACAGTTGACAAAATAATTAAGTATGCAAGGCATGATTCTAAATCCTCTGTATATTGTTTACGTTATTATCAATGGTTAATCATACCTTACGTATTCAGGTATCATTTAACCTTGATAATTACACAAACAATCTGTAATATCAATAATAACAGGAGGTTTTAGAATCTTGACCTGCATATCTAATTCTTTTGCCGACTGTACATTGGCAACAGTGACTACCTACCATCGGTTAGCTTGCCTGCTCGTTAGTGCAGTCAAAAGATGAGTTAGTTATGCAGCGTATGAAACAAAAACGTAAACACTAATTTTGGATCCATCCTGAAAATTAAGTGGCCTAACCTAACACTGAAGTTTTACGTTGGTCTGAAATTATGGCATGAAGTCTCTGATCATACAGCGCCAACTAAAGTGGTATGGACACATCCTTTGCATAGAAAACCACCGCTTGCCTAAGACTGAATTCTATTCCGAAATGGCTGAAGGCAAGCCGACACGCGGTGGCCAGCATTTGCGCTACAAGGTCATGTTAAAGAGACACTTGAATACTTGCTGTATTTAGCCTTCACGTTGGGAGGAACTCGGTACACAAAGGTCATCTTGGCGCTCCACCTTCTATAACAAGGTTAGATTTCGAGGAAGCTCGACTCAAAGCGCTTGACGCAAAACGCCAAATACGTAGAGACCAAAGCCTTCCTACTCGTTCACTTATAACTCAATTGGTGAACCATACTGTATACCATGTGATCGAGTTTTCAAAACAAAAGATCTAGTTAGCTTCTAATATGGCTACATATTATAGCTCCCGATAGAAAATAGCGACATTCAATTTTTCGCACTCTAATTGTTGTGGTCGCCGTCATCGAAATCGATGAGGACTATTATATATTTTTAAGGTTCCGTAACTCAAAAGGAAAAATTAGAACCTTTTTATGATCACTTTGTTCTAGGCCCGTCCGACCGCCTGTATGTCAAACCTTTTTCCTCAGGTACGAGTGGAGGTACAATAAAGTGTACAAGTGTACAATCCCTGGGAACTGTGAAAAAATCTTCTAAATCAACACAATCAAATATTTTATGCTGTATATTCTAAGTCGTCCAGGCAGTATAAAATAATAGGCCAAGACTGCTATATCAACATAATATATACGTAGATATTATTATGTAAAGATAACAACTAACATGTTGGAAACAATGAACTAATATACTTTGGAAATATCTAAATTATAATAAATAAAGTGTCTGTTTGTTCTTATCTTTAAACCAAACACTTCGCTTTAAAAGAAATACTTTAAGAGATTATCCAACCCACACAAAAGTTTTAATTGAATGTCAAACAAAACAGAAAAGTTGAGAACATGAAGGAATATTTAATTGATAAAAACACAGTGAGATGTGTCTTATGCCCCACAATAAACTTAGCTAATCTTAACTTTGAGGAAGTTTGATAGCTATGTTAAGAATGTATTTATATTGAGAAGTTTCTTCCGCCAGTATTTTCCGAAGTAGAAATAACTCAGCAGTGAGTTTGTAACAGTTTTAATGTCCAATAAATTCTTTAATGTCAAATAAGAAGTAGATTTTACTGAATAGGACATTCATTTTACGTTTCACGCAAAAAGAGGGGTGTTATAAGTTTGACGTATATGTGTGTCTTTGTGTCTGTTTGTCTGTCTGTGGCATCGTGGCTACTAAACGATTGGACCGATTATATGCAGGTTTTTTTGTTTGAATGCTGACGTGATCTTATTATGATTAGTGTATATAAAACTGTTGTTTTTTTTTACTCTTAAAATTTATACTTATGAATATACATATGAGTCACGAGAATTCTAGAAACTAACAAAATATATTCACTAGACATCATTAACCACAGATTAAAAAGGTTTGAACAATAATTATATTATTATAATTCAATTAATTCAATAGACTTTAGTACGAATTAGTGGACAGGTTAATGTACAACCCAAAAAGTCGAAAATTGTACCTGATTGCCTCCAACATGGCTTACGAGTGCGACTATTGTCTATCCAAAAAGAAAGAAAGAAACAGCTTTGACAGCACAACAAAAAGAAAGTAAAAGACAAAAAATCCAAAATTAAATAAAACAACAAAGCAAAATAATGAATCTAAATAATCTTAAATTAAAATTCAAAACAACCCCGACAGTTTTATGACATGAAACATAGCAAAGAACATTCTCGATTAACACACCTATCAAACAAAAAACTGCATCAAAATCGGTTCATCCGTTTGGGAGCTAAGATGCCACAGACCAACATACAGATACATCGACACGTCAAATTTATCTCTCTCTCTCTCTCTCTCCGTGTCTCTGTGTTTGTGTTTGGGGTTTGAAAATGGAACATACAAATCAAAATGTACAACTAGAACAACAATTGCGGAAGCACTCAAGAATTTCTATTATCACTGGCGGTCACTCTAACTCAAGTAAGTTTTGACAGAATTGCTCCGAGTTACCAAACAATGTATTTACGTTTATGATTCACCAGCAGAAGCTCATCAAAACGTTATCCGTTGCCAAAGTTATAACGAACACCCTGAATATTGCATTTTCAAGTACAGGGTGTTCCAAAAATCATGCAATATTTGATGCTAGTGGATACCCAGCGTTTGCTACTACGCATAAAATATTGCCTTTCAAATGAAACCATTATGGGGCATATCGGTTGGATGGTTTCAAAGTATAAAGGGGACCGGATGTCCTCAATATTTTTTCTTTCCCAATATTTTTTTGTGTTTTATAAAATATATGCTTCCATTTGCGTTGTAAAGTGTTATGACCAAAAAAAGCAGATTGGTCGTTGATATCAGTAAAATAAAACGATGTATGGCAGTTTGGCATTGTTCTTTACCACCTTCAATGATTGGACCATACATTTCTGAAATCAAGGCTGTTCGACCAGAAGAGCCATATTATTTTTTATAATTATGTGCATGTATCTTATTAGTATTCAACATACATATGTTTAATTTCAATACTTAAAATAAAATTTATTTTGTAATTCTTCAAAACATTGCGTAATTTTAGAAACATCCTTTATAAATAGGATTTTAGTAGCGAGAATACAGTAAGTGTGAGCTGAATCATAAAGAGGTAAAAGCAGTGATCTATACCTATATATTATAACAATTTTTTTTAGAATTATTGTCTGTCTGTCTGTCCGGGCATCACATGAAAACGGATTTCGATAATAATTGTTAAAGTTGTTACTAATACTCCGACTCATATTTTAGGAACCGTTTTATCCCGGAAAATTAAATCATTTCCCTGGAAAACGAGATGAAAGTTTGTATGGAATATTTTTAAAACATTAACCGATTTGCTTCAAAGCAACAAATGTCCCTTGTTTAAATTGATAGAATATGTATTTTACAGCTTTTCAAAATTTTACAAGAAAAAGAAAAAAAATACAAATTTATGTGAATATTGTTTATTTTTCAAAGCCCACTCCTGAAGAAATCTTTTGTGATTTTATCGTGGGTTTCAGTATATAAATTAAAAACATAAGAACTTGAATATTAAGTTCCCCGTTTTATAAATTTTCTTTTGCAAAAGGTACAAATAAGGAAAAATTTAGTACCTTTGGCGAAACATGATTTCCGTATAGCGTACAGCTACATTAGAATAAATGACAACCCAGTGATATGAACACCGTTAGGACCCGTAGCCATTCGATTCCCTTCTGGGGCAGACATTTAGATAGAAGTTTGTTCTGAGGCGCGAGTATTTGTGATGTCAATTGTGAACTTGAGAAATCCTACCACTTAATACCTACCATGCTACCTGAGATCCTGGAATCCTAGTTTTGGAATATGAGTTTATAATCGTTCGACTTAACTGAATTCCAACTTTATATCTTGATTTTTCTAAAAATTGTATATATTACTTATATATTACACATTCATTTTGCATTAAATCCAGGAGATTTCATTCCTTTACAAAATACCTTTACAAACCTTACGGTCAAGCAAACTCTATCATTATTTTCTTTGGAAAGCACAAACTCATACTCATAAACCAAAAACAGAGTAAAGACCTTGTAGTACAATCCGTTCTCCACACTCCATAAACCCTTGATTTAACGATTCACTCGAGCTCGGAGCTGAAAGTACTTTAGGTTCTCTTCGCTCATTCAAATGCAGTTTTCTCGGTAGCAACAACTATCTAAAACAACCACGTTTTACAGCAATCCATCCGATTATTTATAGGGCACTTCGCCTACTTCGAGTAAGAGGTATTAAATCTATGTTCTCTGAGGCATCCATTTAAGCTAAGTCTACAGATCGTATCAAACGGACCGTTTGTAGGTTATAAGTCCATTGTGTTTGCAGTTAAAGGAATGCCGATACAACTGATAGCGATTCCGATACAATTTTCTGTGGCGAGTGCATCATTGTTACCTACACTAACTGCAAAGAGTAAATTTAATTATGGCCGACTCGGCAAAACGGGCGCTTGGGGTATTGGCTTCACCCCATATCGGCCCACTACTGAACATGAACCTCTCCTCTAAAGGTGGTTTAGACTATACTCCACGACGCTGTTCCAGTACGTATTGGTGAAGGGTATAGTGATCAATCCAAACGCTGGAAATTTTCATGCCGTCTGAAAGCCTCCGACATGGCTTAACGCCTGTAATCTTACGATAATGGAACTTCAAGCACGGAAGCACGGAAGTGCTCAAGAAATATTTGCCACTAGCGATTACTCATCCAAATACGAACGCACCCTCGGTCGATCATTTAGGATCGACACAACTCCGGCTATTAGCTCTTCACAGCTTTGGGTGTACTAATCAGCAATCAGTACAACATATCTCAACTACTTACATCGGCATTACAGAGAAATATACAGTATGTATGAGTTTCTATACAAAAAAAACTAAAATACATTGGGTCCGATGCATGCGTTGGGTGCAACGGATCCTTGATATTCGATTTGGATATACGTTATCAACAATCCTTACAAACTGGATCCATCGAGTCTTTTTAAATCGGCCGAATCGCTCATAGCTCAGTTTTCCGTCGAGTTAGTGATTTTTTTCCATTCAGATTTATATTCTGCTTTTGTAATTCCGTTTTTCAGCTGTTTCACTTCGAATTTACATTAAACTACGATTCGCGACTATAGATAATCCAATACGACAATATTATTAAAGTAATAATTATTTCAACATCCGCAAATGCTATTTTGTGTACAATTAACAGATTTAACTGATTAATAATTTGTGTTACGAGTAGGTACTTCTTTGGTGTAGTTACCCTAAGTGAGTCTTGGCCTCCGACACCAGAGCTCTTTACTTCGTCTTCTACGGTTTCTTGCCAATCACATCTTGAAATTTTCATAGGTTCGCTTCCACTCTGTCCTTCCAGCTTATACGACGTCACTTCAGTTCAGCCAAATATGCTTTCTTCCCTCTTTTTTCCTTTCTTCTTTTTCTCACTTTCTATTTTTAACGTATGGATTGAAAAAAAATTGATTTTGGAAATATTATATGTTCAGTAGCTATTTGGGTGCTATGTAGTCGCAGTATTTCGCTGCACTCGTTGACATAATATTGTGCGCTCACTCGTACTTAGACCTAAGATCTAAGTGCAAGTAAGTGCGCAATTCAGTAGCTATTTGGGTGCTATGTAGTCGCAATATTTCGCTGCGCTCGTTGACATAATGCGCGCTCACTCGCACTTAGGTCTTAGGTCTAACATCTAAGTGCAAGTGAGCACGCAATATGTCAACCACGTCAACGAGTGCAGCGAAATACTGCGTGTGACTACTAGCAGAATTTATTGAGGGAATCTTAAGACGTAAGGTACTGGTTAGGTAACAATTTATTGAATAAGTAGGTAAATCAAATAGCTAGAAATTTATCGAATTATGTCACTTTTTACCAGAAAATGTTTTAGAATCTCGCTAACCCCGAAAAAATCTCACTACATTTCCCTCGGCCCCAAGTAATAAATATTTTGTTGTTTCGACCATGTTTCGACAAAATAGTCCGCAGAAAATGTATCTTAATTTTCCAAGAATCTTGGCTCGGAATGAATACGGAAACAAAAGATTTCATCTGTCAACGCAAGATCTGCTTTTACGACAAAGATAAAAAATTAATTACTTTCCGGTTTATTGGGCTGGGGAAAACATAAAGAAATGGTAATAAAACAGTTTTACAAACGGGAAATACTATTGCTTAGTCGTTATTCTTACAAGAATTAACACTAAATAGTTTTTAAATCAAGTTTATTTTGTTACGTATAATAAAACTAACTTGAAAGGAACAAGTGAATTATTTGAAACCATCGTACATTCTACTTGGACTGGACCATGACCATATATATTACATGCTTAACTTACACAGGCTTACAGTACTGTGTGCATGGCTTGTTTAAGCTGAAAAATGAGTATACTCATAGATAAATGAGCTTTACATAGCATAGTCGCCGTAGTCTGTTCACTGCAATATTGCGGTCATTCACACGGCCAGCAATACGAGTATTAAGGTACTAGGTTTTATCTTAGACGTAAATGAAGGTGTGTATTGCACATGTCGACGTGAAATAAGTTAAGGAAGTAAGTTAGCCGCCATTGCCAAGCCGCCAAGCAGCCAATATCGGGCAAAGAATGGCTTAGCCGATATTGCCTCGCTACGACGGTGCACTTAAAAACTTGAGCTTAAAATATTGCTGCCATATTTCAGAAAATTCCAAGACCGCTTACTTCAGAGTTCAAGTTTTGTTTAGTAAAATATGAGCAACGATCCAGCGAATTCGGCTTATTGGATCAGATCCTACTGCCAAATATGTTTACAGATAAACCGATGTCTTGAATTTGTCCTAGATTAAAGTGCGAGTGCTAGCAATAAGAGTATCCACTATCCGGAACCGAATAAGCGAATTCCTCCTTTGGATGTTATCACATAGTAATGCTAGTTAGAGGAAACGATAGAGGAGAAGCTTTTCTGGCTTTGAAGAAAAGGTAACTTCAGCTGGTTACCTCTTTTTTATCCTTAAATATTTTCCGTCACGACAAGTTTATGTTCTTAATTTTTATGTTATTATTTTAAGCTATGTCCAGTTCAGTAACGGCCTTAAAGGCTTCCTTCCGTTCCTTAAAGGCTGTGTTCATATTCCAATCCTCCTTCCATTTTCATAAACATTGACCTTGAATTCTAATCCCCCACCAATCCTCATTAGAACGTTGTGAAATAAACATTATATTTATCAATCATTTATGAGGAGATCTTGTGCTGAACTTAAAGTTAAATAAATTAAATTAAATTTTATTTTAACAGGGAACAAGTTACCTATTATGTACTATTATGTCTTCTGTGGTATTACTTACGATAAGTTTGTTTTCCGTCATACAATGACAAATAATATTAATGAAGCTACTTGTTTACTAACTTACAAACAGGGTTGTCACTGACGCGTTTAAATTTTCTCAGAATCGACACAGTGTCGATAAGTACCTAAGTATAAGTAAATGTAAAACAATTTTTAATCTTAATCTATTTTTATACAAATTTAATGAAGTTCATTCTTCTTATTAATTAAAAACCTTTTCAAATCTGTCGTTTTTGTAATGTACGATAAAAAGTTAGACTCGTATTAACCAGTCTAGTTTAATATCGAACGTAACGGTTGTATCGTATCGAAGTTTTCTCAGTTAAAGTACTTTAGGGCAAAATTGAGTACGGCCATAATATTAATATTATCCTAATCAATGTGTAACGCAGTATCTCCTCTCTACTTTTCCGTATATAATTTTGCATTCCGATTAAATCGAATATGACAAATAGACAAAAGATTTTTCATTTTTAGTATAATACTGGTACTCACGATATATATTTTATACGCCGATATTTCGACCCAGACAGGGATCGTGGTGCGTGCGGTGGCGCGGAGAAACTCTTGACAGGTTGACAAACGACGTTGATATTAGTCGTTGACGGATGACGGATGTCAAAAACCGGATGTTGGATGTCGGATGACGATTGACACTAATACATCAGTCTGTCTACCTTACTGAGTTCCCGTGATATCGTGAGTCCTGTATTATACTAAAAATGTTTTCAGCCCGCGATTACTTAAGCACTGTTTTTTTGTCATAATACGCACCTAATCCCAAACAAGTTAATTTTAAATAAATAATAAATATAAATTATGACAAACAAAACTTGAACCAGCCCTAGGACCTCGAGCAACTCCGTCACCTGCGTAGATATGATAAGACTGAAGGCGGATTAGGAATTAGGATAACGGTATACCGTAATACGTATAATATATCCCCGTGGAATGTTATTGCAAATTTGTTATACAAATAAATGTTTATATCACTATAATAACATCATTATCGGTGCCTCGAACCGTAATAACCTCGGTGCTTGCCAACTTTATGACTGTAGATTATAACATTATTTTTCGTTAACCGACTTGGCAACTTAATCGTAGTATAAAATGGGGGACCTAACAGTAAGCGGATTTTTTCCATAAATAGTTAATTTTACCTTTTTTCAAAATTTTACACCAAGTTTACTTCTTTTTTATCATTACCAGTGTTATAGGTTTATACTGTAGAATGAGCTTCTACATATTCGCGGGGAGCTATGACAATAATATGGTGGAATAAAAGTTCTTCATTGCCGTTGCATTGGTGATTTCTCTACATTGCTTATGTGGCGACGGTTATCACTTACCATCAGATGACCCGTTTGATTTTTCATCATCCTTTCAGGCTATAAAATCAAAATATGTAACGTAAAATTTGTATTTTGTCAGTGGTTTAAAATATCTTAAATTTCATACAAGTGTCCGGAAGAATAACTTAAAATAAAATAATTTAAAACATCAGTATTTTCCCCGGCTGAAAATCAAATTCGCGAGTAGTCACTAACAACATCTGTGCTCACAACGCTTCTACAATGTCATCCACGGTCAGATCCTTTTTCTGACTTTGCCGTAGTCGAGTAAAAAAAGCAATATCTCCTAGCGGCTAGCAATGATGTTTATACGCCGTCATCTTGAAATATGGAATACGGCGTAAGAAGTTTTATAAGTAAGGGACGTATCGGTGTTGATGTTCCGATAATGTGCCATCAATCGCCAATGGTTTTGTCGTTGGCCTACGCATAAAAGTACTAGGTATAAAGCTTAAAACAATATCTATTTGATGTCTATAAGAAGGGGAATATTTCTGAATATTCTTTATGCATTTCATGGCCGTATAACGTCATGTCTTTCACTTTCATATTAGAATTCCTCGTTTTACTGGTATGGATGGTAATACCTTAGTATGGACGTGTGTCCTATTAATGATAAGTTGGAAAATGATAAGCTTTCAATTTTATTGTCGTCTGACGACCCTATAGCCTAGTTGGTAGCGACCCTTCCTGCGAAGCGAGGGGTCCCGTGTTCGATTCCCGGCTAGAGTAGATATTTATGTGACAGATAAATATTTGTACTCGGGTCATTATTTATTGTGTTACTGTGATGTGTTATGTGTCGTCCATGCCACCCGCGACACAGGTAAAAACCTAAAGCGGGGGTATAAGTTTGTAAGCATTTTTTATTTATTTATTACTAGGAAATCGCCCTCGCTTCGCTTCGGGAAAAATAGAAAAATGCAAACAATCAAAATCTTTCCTCTTTATAATATTAGTATAGATAATTGTTTACAGGTAAAACTAATAGTACCTTCCTAAAGTTCCTTCCTAAAGCGAATCCTAAAGATTTCCTAGAAGTTCGGAATGATGTTACTGTACGGTGCTGCACGACAAGACTTATCTTGGAGTTTTTATGGTGAAAGCACATTTATCGGCATCGTCCGCGCCGTCAGCATCGCATTAGTATGAAATCATATGAGAGCCCGATGCGGATGACATATGCCGACGCATATGTCGTCCGCACGCATTTCTGAAAATGCAGAAGGTATCCGAAATGCCGATAGTGTTGCCATGC
The DNA here is from genome assembly GCA_963932265.1 of Thymelicus lineola. Classification (NCBI taxonomy): domain Eukaryota; kingdom Metazoa; phylum Arthropoda; class Insecta; order Lepidoptera; family Hesperiidae; genus Thymelicus; species Thymelicus lineola. The sequence continues at coordinate 3,591,429 of OZ010693.1, read as the reverse complement.
CACGATGCTTTTGACAACGCATTAGGAGAAACGTTTCATAGTAAACTAATCCTGTGAGGAGATCTCGCTTTCGTGTTTATGCCTATACATCATTGTTTTCGGACATTCGACAATAATACACATATAATGGCCAATACTTGAAGATAATAGCAAACTATACCTATACACGGAAATAAACTGACAATTGAACTAGTGGGATTTTTTCCCGCTATTACTGTCAACAGGATATTAAACTTGACACAGACTTAAACAGGACTGTAAACGAATGACATCGCACCGTTTTACACTAGAGGTTGGGAAAAACTGCAAAAATTGTTGGCAATACTAAAATTTGCGTACGGCGAATCCGGACATGCGTGCGAGGCTATAGGTAATACGGAGCGTCTGGCGCAGACGATGCCGATATATCGACGGCGGAAAGCGAAAACGTAGTCATCCACAAAAATAGTTCAAAATGTCGTAGTCAACAAAATCTTGGCGAATAATTGTTTGGATGAGATTTGAGTTACAATTATATTATATTTAGAAAAAATAACAAGCCTAATATCCAAAAATCGTGAGTTTAAGTTAAAAAACACGCTAGTTATTTTTTTTTTAAAAAAGTGTAAAAGGTTTTTGGCTCTGATGAACATGTGGATGACTACGTTTTCGCTTTCCGCCGTCGATATGTGCATTCACCATAATGACACTTTTTAACGAAATAGACTAGAATAGAGATGGCGATATCCAAATTATGGGAATATTTCGTTCTTTGCAACAAAAATCATAAACTAAATATAGAAGCAATAGAGTGCCAAACCGGATTTACAATATTTTTTACAAAATTTTCCTGGATTCATGAAGAAACACATATCTTCGATTAATACCAACAATAGCATGAATATTAACAATGACCAACACACTTCTAAAGTAATGTGTAATACACAATAATGTGTATTCGACATTATTCTTGGGACCAATTCCCTCAGTAACGCTTCATATGTTTCACACTTCGTAAGCATTATTCATGTAATAATGGAACCAGGAGTATTCTATAGTACTTTTAGTTCTTCCGAAGGCAACAAAAGAAAGTATTTCTTTTGGAGGAAAACTTATCCAGGCGTATTGTGTCACTTACTTCGTATTAATGGGTTTGATTTACTTTCATATCGCGATATAGCTTTATTCATATACTTACATAACGATACGAAATAGCTATATTATTATTGAAAATGTTTGCTGTGTTATGTTTGAGAGTTAGATAAGTTACGGGTTTTCTGTGTTTCGAATATCACATAAAGAACAACAATGATTCTTCTTCTTCAACTAGAAGTAGGAGTTTCATAAATTTTGAAATAGTAATTAAAAAGATCATTTTTTTTATTTGATGACTGGCTGGTATGTACCTACCTTAAAACACCTTACATAATATTCCATAATATTCCACCACACACCACTTTAATCCAGCCAAATTTTATGTGCAATAGCTCTTAAAATTTTAAGCTGCGCTTCGTAAACCTCGTTTTTTCGTTTTTAACTGGCTTACGTCAAGCCATCATTCATCAACTTGAAGTAATAACCTAGTTTGTGTTTGTGTTAACATTAAATAAGTTATCTGAGATAAGAACCAGACATGAAAACTATTCGAAGGATAGTTACTCTGAACTAGTTACTTTCTCTGATAGTTACTCGGTATTTGGTTGAAACCGCCTAAGAGCTCATAGTGGTAACATTATTAAATTGAAATTAAAATTAAAATGAGCAGAACGTCCTTTTATCATTTTGGTGATCAGTTGCTTTGAGATAAGTCATTTGCCAAGATGGTCTAATAATTTTTAATCGGAACGACCATGTGGTCAACGTTAATCGATTCCTGGTAGTATATTAGGTATATCAGAAATTATATTCATCTACCTACCATATAAAACCTAGAAACAAACAATTGGTATAATGAAACCGAGTCCCTAATTCAAAATACATATAGAACACTAAGCTAAATGTCTGTTTCTGTCTAAAGGGTGAAGATAAATGCCCGCAGTACTTCCTACTAATGCCACTGCAATAATAATTTCGTGCTATTGTTTTATGTACTTATCATACGTTTGAATTAGCAATTTACATCCATTGTGTTGAAGCTTTCGTATCTCTAAGTACGTTTCAGTTTTCATCATCGTTATTTATTTTGGCACTGTCGGAGAACGTTATTATTGCAAAATTGAGTAAGTATCTTGCTTTGCACAGTATCTCGCTTTACTTCACGTCATTGTGTTCAAAACAGTACCAGCGTTAGGGTCGACAGCCTAGGGCGCCAAAGGAGGGACGCCACATTAGGGGTAAGAAGCAAAAAAAAGGAAAAATTCTTAATTAACGTTCCCATTGGTACAAAAATTTTTCGAGCAAAAAAGCACAATTTTGATTTTTCTTTCGGCTCTACCGCCGGCACTGGTTCAAAAGGTTCGGTTTTAGGAATTCTGTGAACTAAAAACATTAATTTATTACAATTGTTACCTGCACAACTTTGTTTAATAAACCTGAATTATTGCTGTTTATGAACAAAATTACACCAGTTTTTTCGTGAAACAAATCAATTTGAGATTGCTGCGTGGTGCTGTTAGAAGAAAAATTTTATCAAAAAAATATTTTGAACTCCAACATAACGAACCAGCCAACATGAAAAAAGTTTTAGTTATTAGTATAGATAAGAAATTGGGATTAACTTTTTATGAGGGTCCTGAAATAAAAGAGCGATATACTCTTGTATATATTTTGAAATTCGAATCGTATATTTGTTCTACCAAATTAAAACCAACTTCAGACATGTCTTTTTTGAAGTTATAGACAGATTAAATAAGAATTGTTAATGATGAGTCTGATATAACAAACGACATAGTCTTATGTAATTAAAGCAAGCATAATCAATAAGTATTCTGTGGCATAATGACATCATTCAATCCAAGTTAAAGTCCAAGATTAAAGATATTTATTTCTCAATATAAATCAAAGTTTGATAACAATCTAATAAATCATTTGTAAAGCAGTTCAAAATATTACCACAGTTATTTTAATAAAACCCTTAAATAATAAGTAGAAGAAAATAAAAACCATATAATTTAATAAAATTGTCGTTGAAACGTCTTAATTCTGCAATTACTCCGATTTTTTTTCTATATTTTTCGAAATTAAATACAGCCATATCACAATTAATTTACTCTAAAATTATAATCGCGTAATAGTAATATCACTATTTATGTGTTTAATATTTCATTTATTATAAAAATAATTATAGTTTATTTACTTTTACTACTATTAAAAATAGTTATTGCATTAATTAAAATCCTAACAAAGTTCTTCAGTAGTCAATTGACATTTAGTTTCTCATGAAGCCACGTCCTCTTTCCCTCGTTGAATTCTGCTGCAGTGTGGTCCGTGCCTTCGAGTATCCATTTTGTAGTCAGAAGACCTTCTACACCAACTGGTCCTATAAATTTAAAGTTTAAGTATAGTCTCAAATTATTAATAACTGTACAATTATTGGTAAGTCCGAAACAAAAAATATTTTGGAAACTTTTAGAAATGACAGAAATGTGACGAAGTGTATGAATGCTTCACTCTCATTTTGATATCCTTTCCAACCGTGCCAAGAAAATCTATTTATTTATTCAATACCGGACTGATCGTGAAGAACTCCGCTGGCTCTGCCATCTACAAGTTTGCAAGAAATAGTAAGCTTTCCAGTATAATTGCAAGCCCCTTGTATATAATATATTATGTATAATTAATTTAGATAATATAGGAACAAAGTAATGTTATTAAATAAAACAATACATCCAGAAAAAGAACACGTACCTACGTATAACTACAGTACAGAATACGCTGAAGAAAACAATGTCATAACGTAAGACGTGAATGAATTTTGAATGGAGACTTTCTCGTAATTTTATTACGTATTCTAGCTTTTTTATGTAAATAGTCCTAGTAATAAAAATAATATAATAGTATGGTGTGTGGTCACAAACGCACATTGACGTTAACACTAAAGCAGAACCCAGAAACCTTCCACAGGTCTGCCGTTTGCCATAGTCTCGCCAATGTAAGGCAGAATGCACCATAGGCAGGGAAGATTAAGTTGAACTCTTGAATGGATGGAATATTTTACACCCCGACATGATTTTGAATATTATTATCTCCTACTATATAAATAAACATATAGAAAATAACGCTTTCCCATTTGCAACTATAGTCCAAATTTCCGCCTATAATAGTATTCAAATAATATTATGTAAACCTCTCTAGAAGTTCTAGATTATAATTTACCTCTAGCATGTATTCTAGCCGTGGAAATACCAACTTCAGCGCCAAGACCAAATCTGAAGCCGTCCGCAAATCGCGAAGATACATTATGGAATACACAAGCACTGTCCACCGTACTCAAAAAATGTTTTGCTGAAGCATCTGTTGAGTAAAGAAAATATGTGAGTTAATAAGAGTAACATTGATCCTTAAGTACATCAATGGAAGCAATATTTATAACCTGTGTTCATGACTTACCATTTTCGGTAACAATAACATCAGTATGAGAGCTGCCAAATTTATGAATATGATCAATTGCTTCATCAATATCCTTCACAACTTCAATGCAACACTCTAAAGCCCCATATTCATGTTTCATGCTCCTAGCAGCAGGGGGTCCGAATGTTAATTGACTAGCAAGTTTTGGACCCGCGTGAATTTTCACTCCTTCATTCTTCAACATGGTACAAACTTCAGTGAAAAGGGAATCAGAGATATGATCCTCGTGAATAAGTAAAGTTTCCATAGCATTGCAAGCTGCCGGGTAATCACATTTAGCGTCTCGGACAATTTTTAAAGCCTTTACAGGGTCGGCATCTTTGTCTAAATATACGTGACAAATACCTTCAGCATGACCGAGCACAGGTATATGCTGTGATTGTTTCTGAATATTTCTTACTAATTCCGAGGAACCTCGAGGAATAATCAAGTCAATATGCTTTTCCATGGCTAATAAGTCACTAATTTCTTCCCTAGTTGATACTAATGATATGGCGTCTGCTGCTTTAACAGGCAGGAGAGATTCTTTCACTAAATCCATTAGAGCTTTGTTTGAATAAGCAGCCTCCTTCCCTCCTTTCAGGAGAAGACCATTTCCTGAAGCCATGGCCAATGCAGCCACCTGTGGCAAAGAGTCAGGCCTGGATTCAAAAATAACCAAAAGAACTCCAATCGGAACGGTAACTTGCTGTAAAATTAAGTTATCAGCTAATTTTGTCTTTCGCAATACCCTGCCAAGATTTTCATAACTGGAATCAGCTATCTGTTTTAACCCAATTGATAAGGTCTTTAATTTTCCTTGACTCAGAGCTAATCTGTCCAATAATGGTTTAGCAAGACCGCCTTTAGTAGCTTCTTCCAAGTCTTTGTTATTAGCTTCTAAAATTTTGTCTTGTTTATCTACAAGTAAATCAGCTAGACTGTGAATAGCAGATGCTCTTTCTGATGGTGACAATCGTTGTAAAACTCTACTGCCACTGCGCGCTGAAAGAAAATATGGAATTTGTAACAAAAATTTGTCAAAAATTTATATTTATTTAGGACACTCATGAATTAACGTACCATTTTCTGCCATTACGTCAACAGATGTGCTCGGAGTGGAAGCGCAGTCTGTGAAGAAAGTACCAACTTTTCGTCCGTTAATTATGGTTTTTATGGCCTTCTCTTGCATACCATTGCAGATGACCACGCTCACTCCTCGTGCCATGGCCCATGTCGCTGCGTTTACTTTCGAGTCCATACCACCTGTGCCTACCTACAAAAAGTATTGGAATTCATTATTTTTAGGGAAACGCAGAAAACAATAGATTGAATGTACATGAATAGGAAATGACCAATTTCAAGATTTAAGTTATGATAGTTTTTAGAAAGATGTGCATTAAGCTTAGACGGTAAAAGAGGGATAAGAGAAACTTTTGTACTTTCTTAAGATATGTAATACGTTATTTTAAATTTAATTGTAATATGTGAACTATAGAATTCCTGCACACAAGTGCAAATAAAATTATTTGAATTTTTGATTTAATAATTAAAATAGTACCTAACAGAAACTAAGTTATTAATTAACTGACCCGAATGCAAATTGCTTATAAAGTCACGAACTAATAACTCTTAACTAAAATACCCTTTGTCTTACTTTGTATAATATATTTTGTGGTTTTGATCAGGAGAAATTAATTTTACCCTGTCCACTCGTTAGAAAGGAATTGATTAATTATAAAACTCTTTGAATTGCAGATGAACAACTTCTGAGCGCTAGCTAATGTAATTATTCAAGCTAGACCCTGCAAATAACTCGAAAGTGATATGAAATTACTTTATCTGCGAACACTTAGAATAGAACACTGAATTAAATTAAGAATAATTAACTCTACTGCACGTATTTGCCCATTAATCGCATGTTAAATACCAAGGCACACGCAAGACATAAAGATAATATGACATTGCTAAAAGTCTACGTTACGTACTTGTTTATTGTAGTTTTTCCGTTGAACCTTACCTTCGACTTCTGCCCAAATTGAACTTGATCCCTGTCCTTAGAAGTGTAAGTATGCATCATACGAGCACCATCCTCCCATGGAGGCTTATTGTAGATACCGTCGACGTCTGACATCATGATGAGCAGGTCCGATTGAATTTCAGCAGCGAGGAGGGCGGACAGACTGTCATTGTCTTTAATGCCAATTCCCTGTAAAAAATTTAGATTACTCAAATTAATGGAACAATTTTTTCATTAATTTTTACCATCAGGTAATAGATTATCACTCGAAAAAATAACCCAAACATATCAATATTTTACATTGGTAATTAAACTATACTATAATGTGTATATTTTATATGTATTGTATTAAATTTACTAAATTCAGTATTTTCTAAATTCAGCATTTATTATGGCAAATACTTTCCTAGCCTCTATCATTCTTTGTTGTCACTTTTAATTTCATGTTATCGCTAAAGATATGCTGAGGAGTGTCTACGGCATTTCTTCTCCTCCGTGATAAAGCATCTTTTCAAAATACGTGCGTAAGTGTATCAGTGATACCTACGTTAAATGATTTTGAATTTTGAATTGAATGAAGTCGAGTTTCTGCTCCATTTGAGTAGGTTATATAAAAGGTACGTAGTATAAAAAAGTATAAACGATGTTTTTATTTTATTAACGTGATAACGTTTATAAAGACGATGAGCCTGAGAGGCATTCACGAAAACCGAGTAACGTCACGGAAGCGCGCGCAGCATTAGAGAGAGAGGCACGCTAGACCGGCCGTCTCTCTCCCACTCAAGCGTAATCGGTCCGCTTGGAAGGCATTTTTCATTTCATTTTTATTTTATTTTACAATCTTTTGAAAAGAAATGATTTCTCGTAGCTCGTACGTATTATTATTATATGAAAACGAAAATCTACAATAGCGTCATCTCTGTTTATAGGTATGAACTACTTGAAAGAACTTTACACAGTACATCGACTCGGACTTTAGTTGTAGTCAAGAAAATCACAGATGTCGCGCAGCTCCTGATATTTAAAACGATTTAAACCAAATTTTCAACTCAAATATGTTTAAAATCGTATAGTTAGTATGAAATTTAATATTATAATCTAGCTAGATACGCGGGTCGCGGTGGCGCGTCAAGCCATGTTCAAGCTGACACAACTGGCAAGTAGCACCGCGGCTCCGTGCGTAGGGCTTCCATTACGTTCTTACATTACATTATTTATATCATAAATTATTCTTCTACGAAATAGACGTTATCACGTAAAACCATTGTCCGTAAACCGACTTTACAGACAACCAATTTTTTTTTCCATAACGATCTTCAACTCATCGCGTGTTTTACCGACACCGATGTAGATTATCTGATCACCTTACCATGTTTCCAATATACCACATATACAATACAATACAATACAAAACTCTTTATTGCACACCAGAATAAAATGTACATGTACATAACAACTACAATGGATAGTATACAATAGGCGATCTTATCGCTCAAAAGCGATCTCTTCCAGATAACCCAAAGTGGAAAACTTATCAAAGTTGACAAATAAATTTCTGGTAGAGGTGTACAAGCACAACTATCATAAGTATGATGTTCATGAGGTCTGCGAAACTAACATAATGCGAAGAGAGTGAAGGATAGAGTAAGATTGCGATAGAATAGACTAGAAAGGATTATATTTTTTAGGAAAGACGAGAAGAGGTAGAAGATAGCAGATAAGAGCAGGTCAAAGTGACATATAATGTAATTTAACCTGTCGTTTAAAAGAATACACAGTACACAGCATATACAGCACGCCCATGCATAAAAACAATTAAATTTCCCTTTCGAAAATAATACTCGTATATACTAAACTTCATTGCAATTACTGTAGTTATTTAATTATATAAAGACGTCTAGACGTTGTTAAGGTATAATTGAGTACTCATACAATTTGGTTCTACCGATTATATCCGAGACAGGATTATATATAGATCCATGCTAATTAATACCGAGACCCTATCAAGTCAGTTGAACCGCGTGATTTAACACCGCAGCAATTTGAGGTAGCTGAGGTAATCTTGATATGGTAATTGTGATGAGATGAACCGCGGGCCATAAACGTTCGACGCCACGGAAACCGCTCTTAAGTGTACGACTTATACGACTTTAGTATACTTTTAACACACAAATCTATATTTTAGTGAGTCTAAATTACACCGAAGAGGTTGCTACAGAATAATACCAGATTCGTATAAAATCAAAGGTGGCCATCTTACTTTTTAACACTTTTGAGATACAATACAATACAATACAAATACTCTTTATTTGTACACCAGAAACAAATACATAGCAATAAAACAAGGTACGGTATACAAAAGGCGACCTTATCGCTAAAGCAACGATCTCTTCCAGGCAACCCAACAGAAGAGGATAAGAAAGAAAGAAAAAGAGTAGCGGTGTACATAAAGTATAAAAGAAAAAAGAAAATGAAATGATAACATGATGACAGTTGTGAGGAGCAGAATAAAAGTTAATAATAAGATAATGATAATGATAATGGAAGAATGGAGATAATGATGCAAAAAAAATTAAAATACTGAATGCAGCTGCTTTTTTGACATACTATTATAATATTACCAAAAACAGCCATGTTCCTTCTAAATTCAACATAAAATCACAGTTTAGTTTCAAAGACGGCCTTCTTCCTTATGTTGGCTGTGCTTCACTTTACCAAAAATAGCTAAAAGTGAGATGGCCCCCCTTGAATATGACTCATTTATAACATATTTAAAATGTGGCATCGACTATAAATAATTATTGGTTGGAGTATAGCCCCAATGAAAAATGTAAGTATCCCGCACTTCACCCTGGTGATACACCTAGGTGAAGCATGGCCCCCGCTCGGACCCATAATATAACTACATCAGTCAGCCCCCAGACTCGTGGTGTTCTGACCTTCTGACCAAGGGCTTGCTATTTCTTTCTTTCTTTCGTATCTCTTCTTTATTGTTATGCTATGCAGATCGATTCTCTTTTGCAATACGATTAAAAACTAACGGTTGAGTTTGACGGTTATTTTCATCAAAAAACCTCTTCAAACTCTTTTAATCGTGTGGGTAATTTCGCTCATACGTCTTTTGAACGTCATTAATTGCTTAATTATGGTCTGCAGGATGTTCAAAGAACAATGCCAAAAAAATATTTTTTATTTTTGTTAGCGTCTTAAAACGTCAGTTATACCGAAGCAATTCAATTATTTTTTTACGTATTTTAAAATTAATACCTATACCCGTATTACCCAGCGTAAAATAATTTTATAAATAAGTGATGAATTGACTATAATAACAATGATGTCAACAATGTCAATTTTCATTCGGGCACTCACTTCGATTCATAGCTTGTATCAAGCAACATAAAGGGAGACTTCTGGCCAATATTACAGACAGAATTTCGTTATAAATGTTGGTATGACAAATGCAATTATGTCAAATTTCCATATCCGGTTGTCAATCAAAAAAAAGTCAGAATAAAATAATGGTAAAAATTACAGGCAGCCGTAAGTCTCCCCTACTCTATGACTCGATGGTTATAAGAATTCAATCTTAAAATACTTTGGTTCTGGGGTGTGTCTGCTGAAAATTCTTATATATCTAAGCTCAGAAATTAAAGCGGCGATTTCTAGTTTTTATTTTTTATTTTAAGACGCTAAAGTTGAAAATGAAATAAAACGATGTATGGCAGTTGGGCATTGTTCTTTAACTATTAAGGAAAGAAGGTATATTGCATGTTGCATTTAAGGATGTATTATTCCAATAAAGGTTTTTTTATGACTTAATTTTGATAAGGAATGAAAAAAACAGCTTATACCAATATATTTTTTTATGTAGTACAAGCATAGCTACGTTTTTTATTGCTTTGTAACCAATAAAAAGCTACAAACTAGTTACTCGATACAGATTTAGGTCAACCCAGAAAGCTGCAAACTGAAACCATAAACTGTGGTGCTGTACGGAAATCCGTATTAAAATCCAGATAAAACATAAAAACAACAAAGTTTACCTTTTTCTCGTTGCGTATTCAAACATCGTTGTGGATTTGTGTAGTGGAAGCAAGGGAACTGGTTTTAACGTTTACCTAAGTTACGATTTAAATTACGATTGGTTTCACTTAAGTCGAATTTCACTGGAAATAACCAAGAATATGCGGATTTTTCGTTAAGCGGTAATGTCTGTATTAAATAAATTGAGGGGGAATACGTAAGCCAATTTGGAACACCGCCAACAGCCAAAAGACTTCATCATAAAAGTTTATGCAGCTTTGATACAAGAATATTATTTAGGATCACAACATTTAATAATTTAACTATCTATACTATATTAAAACTAAAAGGGAAAATTTTCTGTACATTAGACATTTTTTTTAATTTCGTAAACGTAGTCTCGTAATATAATTAAAAGATAAAAGAAGTTCTCATTCATGTGTGGTCGTCAGGCGTCACATTCCATAGTAATTCATAATAATTCTGGACTTACCTTCTTCCCGGTCCCAGGAACAACAGAGTCATCATGAATGTACATGGGCGGACTGACGGCGTCGTTGGTGTTCACGATAGGAACAATGTTGAGAGAGATCAGCTCGGAGAGAGTCGCGAACAAGTTCTTTCGAGTTTCTTCATTGTAAAAATCCGGTTTGGTTACCAGGACCTGTTGATGACAAGTATTTGTTTTATACAGTTTACCAAATCAGAGAAAGAGTATCACTAGTAATAACATTAATAACTTGATAGCAATATTGACGCGAAGCCATACAAGCAGGGGAGTCGGCTTGTGTCATCTCTAACGACACCGGACTGCCGGGTTGATTAGTAGCCTAGTAGACCTAGACCCCATACGGCCATAATTGGATTTATGGAATAGGTACGTTTATAAAAAAATTCAACTCTTTATCTCCAATGTAAGAGCAATGATAGCCTAGCAGTTAGAACGTTGGTCTCCCGAACGAAGGAGGCTGAGTTCGAATCCTGGCACGCACCTCTAATTTTCAAACATAATGTGCATAGTACAAGTTAATTATCACTTTCTTCGATGAAGGAAAACATCGTGAGGAAACCTGAATACCAAAGAGTTCTCCAAAAATTCTTAAAGGTGTGTGAAGTCTACCAATCCGCAATTGGCCAGCTTGGTAGACTATGGCCTGTACCCTTCACATTGTGAGAGGAGACCCCGAGCCCAGCAGTTGGACAATTATGGGTTGTTGCTTTTTCTCCAATGTAGCACAATAATAAGATATAGCAGTTAGACACACAAGTGATCCTATACCGTCCGTTTATTCATGAAATTACAAAACCCAAAAAATAATACACAACATTCAATCTATTTCAAATCACAAAAGTTTTCAAACCAAAGCTACTGGCCAGGAGGAATAACAAGTCTGGAACGTACGTAAAGTTGTTTTAACGTGTAAAAAAATCTACTTCAGTTTCCCGTATATTTTGTCCCGTTCGCTTCCAGTTTAGCGATATTTGTTTACTGAAGAACCTTCAGTGGCGACTGGCGAGGCATGTTTCTCTTGAATTCTCTTGTCCTCTTTGCAGCGGATGATATTAAAAAAGTTTACTTGCTTCAACATATTAAATAACACGTTGTACGGTATAGCTAATTTAAAGGTGTTTGTCAGTCCTTACGTCCAAGACAAATAAATGTGATATTCGCCATTTAATAAGTTTTTCGCTACTGACGATAAATATAGTAAATATATATTGTTAGTAAAGATATTTTGATGTGATGACTTGCCATGTAAGAACAACATATAGGGAGTACATTATACTTACTTCAATTATGTAAGTAGGTACTATTTTTAAGAAGCTACAGTACTCCGTCTAATTTGTTATTACCTTAGTTAAACTTATTTTGCTAAAAATGTTTTATATACTTAGTACACCTTATTTGATATTTACCGTTTCTACTTAAAATTATATTGAAATGGTTTCGTTGCGTATAATTTATCAAAACCGCGTTGAATGCGGCATAAATATGTAACTACTGCCGAGTTCCTTCTATCTTAATTACAACATCTTACTCCTATATTTTCCTCATTTTTGTTCTCTCTTTTGGAAATGAATCAGTGATGTCTTTGGTGTCACTGAACTTTGATATTTTACACTTTTTAGTTAGAATTCATTTACTTCTTTATTGGAATTATAAGACGGTAAAATTTCCAACATTTTCATTTTATTAATGGAGTTAATAAATTAGCGAGAATGTTATAAACAAACTTAAATCGTTACATATCATAACTGTGACTTAAAATGAAAAATAATGAAAGGAACCTAAAAATAATTTTTAAATACCTATACCCCGCTTGACTTAGGCGTCGTCCTAATTGGCAGCGATCGTACGAGCAAACGATGCGATTTAGTCGCACGGCGAAATTAAACACACAGACTAAATAAGTGTGTCCTAATTAAAGCTCGCAAGTCATTGCACGAGCATAATTAATGCTTATAACGATCGTACGATGGGTTTAATCGTGCGATCGTGCAATCAAAGCTACAAACCTATTTGAGTGTCCTAAGTTAATACCAATCTTTCTTCCACACTAATAGGCTTTTTAAAGTTGGTCACCTCATGATTACAATGGCTGCGTATTCCATTGCAGATGTAATCAAAAGTATCTTTTGTCATGGACAAATAATCGTAAAAGCCTTCTTCATTATTCCGTACATCAAAATAATGATTGAAAAATTCGTCGCGGTGACTTCTGGATCTATAAAGTATATTATGTGGTATACGTTCTCTTTCTTCAATGTCACTTGCAATTTTCAAAGCAATATTGCCTGACAGCAAAAACTGTGCATCTCTGTAGACAGCCATTGATAAATAAAATAAGGCGGCGCCTTGTAAGACCATCGCGCGATGGACATCGCAGGGTCTATTATGACACTTTTGGACCATCGCACGATCATTTTCATCGCACGACGGTGAACGCATCGTTTGCTCGTACGATCGCTGCCAATTAGGACGACGCCTTAGTTCGACGATATTTTTTTTCATTGTGACACTATGACATCTGATTGTCGCTGTGATGAATTTTGGTTATTGTGATGTCTATAGTAGCACTCGCAAAGTTAAGACGAATCGATTGACGTAAGAATCAACAAAATCCGACATCGCGTTTGGTCTCTACAACGGCACATAGGAACAAACATACATAGACTGATAAACACTTTACCCTTCTTTACGTCGCGCAGTCAGGTAAAAAACGAAAATATATACTGCATTTTTTAGACGAGACTTAGTTGGTAAACAAACTTAACACTACTTTTATGGAAATATTAAATTGATTTAAAAAATAATGAATGGTGAACAGAAATTAGTTTTGGCATTAAATGTTTACTTGTCTTTAAATTATTATATTTTTATCTGCTTTATTTTTAATCTGCAAGTAAAGATAAAAAGACAGTGTAATTTTATTTAATAAATAGGACTCGACGTAAAAAACGGAGTATAAAGCGATTGAATTCGATAACGAGAAAACTTTGTAAAGTGTAAGATAAGTCAAAGGATTGAATCATCGCGGATCACTTCTATTACGCTACGGCTTTGTTAAAGTTCTTTGTAATCAAATTTCAGTATTCAAATTAATTCCATCCTCAGTTGGATGAACTCCAAAATTGAGTAGAATCGAGCTCTGACAGAGACAGTCAATGGCGCCAGTTAAGTGTTTTTCTTTTAATTTACACTTCAGAATCATTTACCAATTCTGAAAAAAGTGAGGTTCTATCATTGAAGTATTATTACTAGCGTATAGAACCGACACCGCGAACACCATGTATATCACAATGCATTGACGCCACGTGGCTTCAATCATCAACGGATTCGTTCCATTTTGAAAGGAGAACGGGGGCTCATGTTTGAAAATCGAACCTCCCGGGCGGGACACACATTTTGTTCGAGATGTCTGTTCTATGACATTATACTTCAATGAGTTCTATATATAGATTTGAATATAAATTCACATCTTATATATACGTATGTAAGTATAATGTATGGGGACTGACTTCAATATTTCAATAGGCATATCAATTATTTATTTAAATGAATTTTATAAGCCATAGTATCATACAAGTATGATACAAGTGCGAGGTCAGTGTTTTTTTCCCATCTCAAAAATGCCCAACGCGTCTAAAGAAGTTTTCTCTTCAAAAAACAGTTAAAACTATTATATTTTTAAAATAACGCTACGTATTCACAATTTAAATAATCCTTTATGTGAAAATAACGTGTGCGTTCATACCCAGTGCAGTTACAAAACTTCTAAGCTCTTACAAATAGTACAGCATATATAGTTTTTCCCATTTAACATAAGAGGAAGCATAAGAGTATATTCATAAGAGTATAGTTTTTACAACAAAACGCTGTTAATAAAATCGCAATCTCCATTTAAAACAATAAACGTAATTACATTTGGTTGCGTTCAAATGGGTACATTTTACATTTATATCTATTTTTATAACTACCCTTATCTATATGGAAAATAGCAGAATAGCTTTATTTTTTTAGCGAGAGCGCATTGCATATTTCCTTGTTTCTAGGTCTCATGCAAGTAATACTCGTAATAAAAGTTTCAAGAACATACCTGAGCTATTTTGACGTTGTATTGTGAGAACATGGCATCGTACATAGACATTAGCTCGGACTGGCCAACTGCAGCGGCCGCCCGAGGGTCTAAAATGCTGCCAGCGTCCTACAAAAAAACATACCTTACAAAATAACATTTTCCAACGCAAGTTTCACAGCGGTGAACAATTTCAACAAACAGTATTCTAGTTTAGAATTTTGTAATTGAAAACAACAGACTACAAAGGGTTTGTGAATTAAATTTGGACAAAATTGTCCTGCATGCAAATCAGAATTGTGAGCCACCTAATGGAAACACACGAAGGTTGTTTGGAAAATGAATACATAATATCCTAGATGGGTATAATTTGGTAAAATTAGGCTATTAGTGGAGGTCTACTATTATCATTTCTCTTCAAAAACTTAAATTGCTTCAGGCATTAATTTGGCGCCCAACGAGGGACAATATTGCTACGATGTTTTTATTCCCGACATAAAAAGAGGGGTTTATAAGTTT
This sequence comes from Thymelicus lineola, assembly GCA_963932265.1. Classification (NCBI taxonomy): domain Eukaryota; kingdom Metazoa; phylum Arthropoda; class Insecta; order Lepidoptera; family Hesperiidae; genus Thymelicus; species Thymelicus lineola. The sequence continues at coordinate 3,575,763 of OZ010693.1, read as the reverse complement.
AACTTGTTAATCTGTGTGTTTGTTCTTAGCTATGAGGTAGCTTTTCACAGGATAGATATAGCGTCAAGGACTGCATCGATAAGGAGGGTGTTCAGATGAGAAGGTTGGAATAAGGTTTTGTATAAAGAACCTTAAAACTTTAAATATTTTAGAGTTAATTATTTTAACTCAGTGCCCCTGCCTGTCGAGTGAGGTCCTCCATGCGATTTCCAATCGGTACAGATATGATATTGTTTCTTCTCGAGGTATGGGTGTTAGTAGCATCTTATTATTGTTGTCTATTAGATGCCAACCGTGACACAGAGAATTATGCGAGGGTGTGTGAGTATTTTTTACTAGAGCTTGTTTATTTTGACACACAAAATTTACCTCTCGTGTATGGTCACTAGGTGACAAAGTTTCCCTCATTGACAATGACATGAGCAGCTCTTGAGTAAGCTTCTGTCTCCCAAAAGCAACAGCACCGCTTGTCACCATGATGCATTCGCGACCCTCATGATGGCATTCTGCTACCTGTGGAGTAATGAGAAATGAATTATAAAAACAATTGAAAACCAATAATATCATAAATCAATTAATATTTTAGGAATAGTTTTAAGAACAAGCTTTTAAAATGGGTTTAGGTTGTTGGCCGCTGAGGAGTTCCTTCGTTTGAAACCAACCCTGTGCTTAACATCAGGTCACCATTATTTAAAAAAATTGTGTACGACGTTATCATTTTACGTTTAATATTGTTAAGATGAATATGAAAATTATAATATTATTCATGAATTACATAATTTTATGGATCATAAATCATAATATATGAGTTTAAAGCAAAATATGCATTTTAATTCCCTCTTTGAGCTGCCTCAAAGCACAGTACTTAGTTACTGCAATCAAGTTCTGTATATATTATAGGATCTCATATACAGTGCAAATTAAACGCTCTACCATAGTTGAATAACCACATATGGAAATAAGTAATTACTCCTTTACTCCCCAGAGTGGACTTTATGCTAATGTTTGGACATTTAGCTTCAGCGTTTGGAGTACTCCCCAATGATTTTGGTACAGTATTAATATAATTATTATAATTGACATAATTATGTAGAAAGTCTGTAGTTAGTTCTGTTTGATGGATCAATTACTAGCTCAAAACTAGCATTTAAAAGCAAGAAAAACGAATTATTGTTAACCAAAAAACTCATAAACTTTACCTCTTTATAATAATTTTGTATCTATAGATAAATTATCACATTAAATTAACTAAGTAATTTAACGCCTAATTAAACAATGCATTTCATTTTCAATTACAAGCATAATTAATTCCATAATTTTTGAACTTATACTCTCTTTTTCCTCCCTCTCTCCTCCTCTTACTCTGTTCTTCTTCTTCTTCTTACCTGTTATGTTCAACGAACCACAATTATGTATTTAGATTTCAGTGATTTAGAATAAACCAATATTATTGTGTTAAATATTATAATAATCACTTTAGTTTCCGCTGGTGGTAGGGCCCCTCGAGGGATTATATTGATAATATTCATTTTAATTGTTAATTAACACCATTATTACTATTATTATTTCTTCATGGGAAGTTTGCCTGGATAGCTACCACCCCTGAGCATGAGTCAGCCGCCAAATGACTAGTCGTGTTCCGGCTGGGGGCTTTAGAGCCAGTTCTGTCTTTCTTTTTCTTCTCTCTTTCTTGGCCGGCAACGCATCAGTGATACCTTTGGTGTCGCTATTGTCCATGGGCAATGATAGCCACTTACTTCTATCTACTATTTCCATAAAAAAGTAGTCACAACATTGTAGGGACACAACCGTCTTCTCCGGGCTTCAAGTAAAGACTGACCTGTAACTGAGCGACTAGTGAATGAACCAGACTATCAAGCAAGGCGCCACCTAGCGACACTGGCGCACAACTCCATTAGAACATAACATTACCTGCTCAATAATAGAAGCCAATCGTCCCAATGCCAGTCCGTTGCCATCCTCTCTGGTGATGACAGCGCTACCGAGCTTCACCACGAGTCTCCTGGCGTATTTCAGCTGAGAGCGGTCGGTGAACGTCTTCCGTTTTCGGTCTGCACTCACCAGGGTACGCTTGTCCACGTTGAGGCCCTGCAAACGAATGTATACCCTTTGAATGGGGTGTTACGGTTTATTAACCCCCGAATAAAAAAGAGGGGTGTTATAAGTTTGACGTGTCTGTGTCTCTGTGTATCTGTGAATCCATATGTCTGTCTGTGGCATCATAGGTCCCAATTAATGAACCAATTTTGATCTGGTTTTGTAGGGTTCCGTATGAAAAAACGGAAAACGGAACCCTTATAGGATCACTCATGTATACTCATGTATGTCTGGGTGACCGCCGTTCACAGCCAATTTACTCCGAAACTAATGTACCAAATGAGTTTAAATTTGGCACCCATGTACTTTTTTGTGACCCGAAAACGAAGGTATAAAGTAAACAACTAAAGTTTGAAAAAAAATTTTTAACGAAATCAAAATTAAACAAAAACTGTTTTGCTAACCGTATCATGTGTATGTCAAATAAAAGGGCTTGTTGTAAGGATTTCAAATATATTTTTGATATAGTTCTACAATGGATAGTTTTAAAATTATTCAAGATAGAACGAAAATTAAAGCCAAAAATTTATCATTTCGCCCCTTATCTCCGAAACTATTGACGCTAGAATTTAGAAAAAAATATAGACAATAGTTCTTTACTTAAATGTTTCAGGAAAACCTATAAGAAATCTATGGTCTTAAAAAAGGAAAAAATAAATAAAATAGAAAAGTAACGGTAAATACATAATCGACGTACGGAAGTCTTACTCGCACTTGTCAAGTTTATTTAGTATGAAAGGTGACTTAATCAAGAGTGTTCTTAGGTTTATTTCGTGTAAATAAAACTACGGAGTATTTTAAAATTTAAAAAAAAGACAGATTTTGGGGAAAAACCATAAAGGATTCTAGGCTTTTCTGGGCGCCGGGTAGTACTGAATTCCCTCAGAAGTAAAATCGGCAGCCATCCATTGGAAATCAAGCTTAACATTCAAAATTGTACGAAAAACTCTCAGACATTAATTTCCTCAGAGTGATAGGTTTCATCAAATTATAATTAAGTTACACATATAACTACAAGATACACCCCTCATTGTATTTTTTTTTTTTTTTTTTTTTTTTTTTTTTTTTTTTTTTTTTTTTTTTTTTTTTTTTTTTTGTTTTTTTTTTGTTTTTCTTGCTCTTGTATTGTCTTGTTTTCTTGTGTTATTGCGTGTCGTTGCCCTGACGTACCAACACCCCCTCTACGCTCCCGCGATGGACTCGCCATTGGTGGGTCTGTCGTGGGAAGCCATCAACGACGGCTTAAAGTCGTTCTTAGGCTCTTCGTCCAAAGCGGACGAATTATTCCACCATCTCCAGGCCCAGCATGGCCTGCGACCATATAAGTCACTTGAGCCCCGCACAGTAGTGCTCGTGGACTCCTCCCCCCTCAGTCCCTCTGCCGCCTCTCGGCACGAATCGATGGACGAGTCGGAGCTCTCAGACTCCGCCTCCGTCTCTAGTTCCCGGAAACGGACCAAGGCCCCGTCCTCCGTCAGTTCCGACTCAACCGTCACCGGTGATGACGGTTTCGAGCGAGTAACGCGCAAAAAGCGCAAGCCTCGCACTAAAGCTTCTCAGGGCACCGAGCCCTCCGCCCCCGCGCCCACGCCAAAACCGGCTGTTGAAAACACCCCCGAGACTGTCCTCCCTAGGCAGTCCTCCAAGCCAGCCTCGCGCTGCGCCCCCACTATCCCTGCCATCAAGGCCCCTCCCCCAGTCTTCCTGCGGGACAAGTCCAAATGGACCGCAGTAGTGGAACTGTGCACTCAGCACAAGATCCACTACACCCACGCCACCAATATGGGCGAGACAATCCGGGTGAAAGTCCCGGACGTTGACCAATTCAGGAGCCTCACCAGGCTCCTCATGGTAAATAAAATACCATACCACACATACGCTCTCCCCGAAGAGCGTAAAGTCAAAGCGGTACTCAGAGGAGTACCGTTCGAGCTAGCCAACGAGGCTATACTCGAGGACCTTAAGTCCCAGGGCCATCCCGTGGAGGCTGTGCACAAGATGCACACCCGCACCGGCCGACAACTCCCGCTGGCCTTAGTCATTATGACTAACGCGCCCACGTCTCGCGACATTTTCAAAGAGAAACTCACCATATGTGGGCTCTCTGAAATCCGGGCTGAACCCCCGAACAAACGTGGGTTCCCCGGTCAGTGCCACCGCTGCCAGCTTTACGGCCACGCAGCGGCTAACTGCTGCGCTCGTCCTAGGTGCGTTAAGTGCCTAGTACCGCACCTCACCAAAGAGTGCACACGCACTAAAGACGATCAGTCTCCCCCGGCTTGTGTCCTATGCGGACAAACCGGCCACCCCGCAAATTATCGCGGCTGCCCACGTGCCCCCCGCTCTAACCTGCCTAAGACTGCTAACAAGCAGCCTTACAGGCCAAGACAAGCCCCGCCCCCTGTAACGGACGCGAACTTCCCTCAATTGAGGACCCCCAGTGCCCGCCCAGGGCCTCCGCCCCCTCCCACTAACCCGTGGAGGCGGACAGCCACCACGGCTGCCCCCGCTCCCGCACCTAAGGTTGCATCCGCACCTAAGGCTGCGCCCGCGCCCTATAAGGCACCTACTGCCTTCCCGCGTCCCTCCCAGTCCCAAACCAGCCATATGCCCTCTTATGAGGACTTGGCCACGGTGAGGGATTTAATAAATAGTATTAACATGGATGAAATCCATGCCTTCACCCGCAAGCTCCTTGCAGCTAGCAGTCCCATCGAGCGAGCCATGGTGCTCGTCGAACACAGCGAGTTAGTTAACTCGCTTAAGTAATGTCAATAGCGCTTAACGCAATTCCCCTTTCTACCGGTCGAGTGAGGCCTAAAGGCGTCTCGCTTATCTCCTTCAATTCGCACGGTCTGTACTCTAACATATTAGAAATTAAAGAGTTTATTCGCAATAGGGATATCGACCTATTGCTAATCCAAGAAACCCACCTCAAGCCCTCTCTTAAAAAGGGTTTGTCTATCCCCAAATACTCTCTTGTACGAGACGACAGAGCCGACGGCCGCAAGGGCGGAGGCACTGCCATCTACTACAAAAGATCTTTACATTGCTCTGTAATAGAAACCCCTCCACTCATCAACATGGAAGCCACGGTAGTCAAACTAGGCATGACAGGACACCCGTCCCTGATCATAGCCTCAGTTTATAACCCACCTCAGAAAACTCCTCTTCGTAGCGACCTAGAAGCACTGCTCTCGCTCGGAGACTCCATTATACTATTTGGAGATTTCAACTCCAAACACTCCGACTGGAGGTGCCACAAAACTAACCAAAACGGTAAGAAGCTCTTCAAGCTTACTACCAAACTGGGAATAAATATTCTATCCCCTTCCTCTCCCACTCACTATCCGAAGCAGGTGAACTTTTCACCTGACATTCTAGATATAGCCCTGACCAAGGGAATCTCACTCAACCTGAGAGCATTAAAAACTCTCGACGACCTAGGTTCTGATCACCGCCCGGTCTCCCTTGAGCTAGGGCCTATAGACTCTTCCCCGCCCGTCACCCGAACTTTCACTAACTGGGATGGTTACAAGAACGCGCTTAAAGCGGAGTTCAAGTCCCCCAATTCACCTTATGCTATCTCAGCCGACTACTTCGATAGCTCGGCTACAATAGACAATACTGTCAGTAATCTCACTAAAACAGTACAGTCAGCCCTTCGCGACAACGAGCGTGTGGTCAAGGTCCCAAACCGGAAACTACAGCTCGAAGCCAGGCTTCTCATTCGTAAGAAAAATGCAGCGCTCAGACGTGCTGCTTTATACCCCACTCCCACTTACCGCAGGAGAGCTAACGCCTTACAGCGTCAAGTTCGATCCCTACTTACAGAGCTGAGGAACTCCAATTGGGACTCCCTCATGAGCGACATAACTCCCTCTCACAAGGCGTTCTATAAGACGGCTAAAAACCTTCGAATAGACGCCAAGTTAGACACCCCCCCACTTAACCGTCCCGACGGCAGTATAGCCTTCGAGGACGACGAAAAAGCAGAATGTTTCGCTGACAGTATTGCTACGCAGTGTGCTCCCAGCACTCAGCCCCATTCCCTGTCTCATGTTCAAACGGTGGAGGATGAAGTCCGTCAGAGGAATTCACTCCCTGTCACCGCAGATCCCATTCAAACAACTACTGACGAGGTCAAGTCCATCATACGTGGACTCAAACCCCGTAAAGCTCCTGGAGCCGACGGTATTTCCAACCTGGCGCTCAAACACCTCCCAGAGCAGGTTATTACCCTTTTAGTCATTCTGTTCAACGCCTGCTTTGAACACTGCCACTTTCCCACTGCGTGGAAAGAGGCTATAGTAATAGGGATTCCCAAACCCGGGAAACCCCTTAATGTCCCGTCTAACCATCGACCCATCAGCCTCCTCAAGGCAATGGGTAAAGTATTTGAAAGAATAATACAGTCCCGCATGAGAAAGCATCTCTTTCCATCGGACGGTCCTCCCTTGATCATTCCGCACCAATTCGGGTTTCGTGCTAAACACTCTTGTCCTCAACAAGTACACCGTATAGTAGAATACATACTTAGTGGATTCTACCCGCGTCGCGATAAGACAGTCGCTGTCTTCTTCGACGTTGCCAAAGCTTTTGATAAGGTCTGGCATGCCGGACTTATCTATAAACTCCATTATCTTGGCCTTCCAGACCGTATTGTCAGACTCGTGGCTTCCTACCTAGATCAACGTACCTTCCGTTTCAGACACGAAGGTATCCTCTCTTCCCCTCGCCTAATAACGGCAGGGGTCCCTCAGGGCTCAGTGCTAGCCCCTTTACTATTCATATCGTACACAAACGATATACCGATACCCAAGAAAGGGGTTCAACTCTCCCTCTTTGCGGATGACACCGCCCTTTACCTCAAAGGACGGGTGATGTCGTCAGTTCTTACCAGAGTCCAAAACTCGGTTAACGAGTTAGGAGACTGGTTCAAGAAATGGCGCATCGAAGTCAACGCGGACAAAAGTGCCGCAATCCGCTTCTCACACAAGCAACGACGCTTGAGCGATCCCCCCATCCGCTTCGCGGGAACACCCGTCCCTTGGAGGACACAAACAAAATATCTAGGTATAACACTAGACTCTAGACTCACCTTTAGGCCCCATATCAACAAGGTGACTAGTACAGCCCGTTATTATATGAGCCGACTCAACGTTATGTTGGGAAGGAAAAGTAAAATGTCCCTCAGGAACAAGCGAACGCTCTTCAAGGTTTGCATTCGACCGGTACTACTCTATGCCGCCCCTGTCTTCGCACATGCGGCTCCCAATATAGTCCACAAATTACAAGTAGTCCAGAATCTATTCTGTCGAAAAGCGACTGGCGCACACTGGTGCGTCCGGAACGCCGATCTCCACCGAGACTTAGAGCTCGACACAATACAACAAGTCATGAAAAACTTCTCTGAGAGATTCTTCAAATCCTCAGAAACACACTCCAACCCCATGATTAGGGAATCAGCGGATTACACCGCCCCCACCCTCACCGGCCATCAAATACGAAGGCCGCGCAATGTCCTCACGGACCCACCCAATAAGCTCTCGTCTGACCTGGAAAGCCTCCTGGCCGCCTCCAAGGACACAGACGACTCAATCCCAGATGATGCTCATCCTTTCGATGGCACAATTACCTCTTCGACAACACAAAGTGTAGTCACCCAGCGGACGCTCCCTAGGGAGCGCCGCTAGCGCTCCGTCTCTTCAAACGGAGTCGCTTCAGATGAAGGTTTTAAGGTCGTACGACCAAAACCATTAAGGCAGTTTTTAGTGCGGTATTATCCTTGGAGCGGCGATAGATATAGATATTTTTTCATAAATATCTATATTTTATCATCCTTGGATTGAGTCTCCACATAACCACCAGAGACGGCTCTGCTGGTATGCGTAAATGCATTCTCTGCCTCCCTCCCGTGAGGGGAAACAAAAAAAAAAAACAAGATACACATGTAAGGATACATCCAATAACAGTACAATATTATACCAACCATTCACCTTTTCACTCATTCAACATTCACTCAAACGTCACTTCTACATGCATTGCATTCGATCTCGTCATTCGTGCCACACGCATTCATTAAAAATATCTCGCGAATACTGCAACCGAAAAGCACTCTCTTGCTGGCGTTGCCCATGGTAAAACAGTACAGAAATAAAGGCCAAACTGTGTTGGAACGAGTACCCTCGCTGGATCATTTGATTGTTCAGGTCTGTACGATTCATTAATCCGTATGGTTATGCTTATGCTATGATAGCATACTGATTTCTTTATGAACACGTATTTCATGTAAACTCTGCTGCTTAACGAATAGAACATTTATCAAGTATTAATTTTGTTTTAATCATTTCTTGTTCTAAGTTTACCCTTTCAACTCAGAAGTGGGATCGAGTAGATACTTTGTACGTAAAGTACTCTGTCCATCCCGCCTACAAATCGTACCTACTTATTTTTAACCATAAAAAGTTTAATTTTGTTAATTAAATTACTTGTATTAACTAATATAAACTACCCTCATACTTTTTTTTCCCATTTGTATTACCCTCATGATATAAATTTTTTATCAGTACTACCCTTATTGATTTTTTTTCCTTGGAATATTACCTCGATCACAAAAATATTTTTTAAATTTATTGTCTGTCTGTCTGTTTGCCTGTATGGGCATCACATGAAAACCCTTGAACGGATTTCGATGAAAATTGGCGAAGTTGTTTCTAATACTTCCGGTCATATTTTAGGATACTTTTTATACCGGAAAATTAAAAGATTTCCCTGGGAAACGGGATTAAAATTTGTATGGAACATTTTCAATGCATCAACTGATTTGCTTCTTTGCAACAAATGTTCCTTGCTTAAATTGATGGAATATATATGTTTTAGTTTTTGAAAATTTGCAAGAAAAAGAAAAAAATACAAATTAATGTGAATATTGCTTATTTTTCATAACCCGCTCCTGGAGGAATCCTTTGTGATTGTATCATAGGTTTCAGTATATAAATAACTGAATATAAATACTTCAATATAAATTCACAGTTTTTTTAATTTTATTTCTGCAAGAGTTATAAATAAGGTAAAACATAATTTCCGTATGCGAAGCTGCGGGCAACAGCTTGATTGTAATATTACCAAACTTATGCGTAACAATTTTAAGTTTCAGATGGATGAAAGGATTAATATACCTAGAATGGAAGGAACAATTATCTGGTGTTACCAAGTGACCAAGTGGACAGCGCCGATAAAGAATTTCAGGTTCGAAACCATGCTGCTAGAGGCAAGACGCAGTCGTAAGATATTAGACCAACGTAATGTGGTAGCAGACCAAGATATGGTGTTAGACCTAAATATGGTGTTAGACCAAAATATGGTGTCAGACCAAAATATGGTGTTAGACCAAAATATGGTGTTAGACCAACATATGGTGTTAGACCAACTACAAAACGAAAGTGAGAAGCAAAGACGTTATCTGCCAACCGGGTATTTCGGTATGATATTCATGGCCAGAAAGCTGGATACTGAATTCTCCATGGTGTCGAAGACCGAGCCGTACGCGTCGGTGCACAAGCCGCAAGGTTCCGTGAACCCGAAGAACTACTTGGGTAAACAGTTAAGGAGATTTAGTGAAAGTGAGGCACGAACATCCTAATGATGGTATGTCAAAAAAATTCTGTCAAATATCATGGACCTTTTGTTCAAAATTCAAAATAATTTATTCATATAGATAGGTATCACTGATACACGTCTTTATCAGCAGTAATTATTTTGCTTCATTAATTTTTAATTCGTAACTTAATTCGTATCGTAATGCCTGAGTGCAAACGATTTTAATAATTTTAGAATAATTTCTAACGTACTTCTGGAAATTTGGAGGAAAATTGTATTTTTTCTCAGCAGACTAACAATGTCTTTACGATCTTTACAAGACATATTGTTGTACACTAATATTAGTGATCCACCATGAATTGCAATCTCTCTTCAGAATGCACTTGACAATTTATAATTACCTATACTAACATGATTCAGAGTGCTTGGTAACCAATGTTCCGACCTTATACATGTATATTACGGTATTTTATAAATAATTCAATTTCTAATTATTTACTGGATAAGCCTTGTATGTTCTGATGTACAATATTTAAGGAAGAGAGTGTTTTCCATTGTTTTTTTATTTAGTTTAAATTAGTCAACTTACCCTGAGGATGCTCAGTCTCGGGGCAAAACACGTGTTGGTGCTGGTATGTATGTTGGTATATATATTTTTAATTATTGTAGTTTATGTATCCGTTGTAGGAAAGAGGGAAGTGCCGCGCATGTCTTAAAGTATATACCATCATACATGTTAACCGCGAACTGTTGCAAAGTAGACTAATACAAACATAATAACAATGAATTTCCGCAAAGTAACGCCTGATACTATTAACTATATTAGTTTAAATTATTATTTGTACCTATATTGCTACAATCCAAAAAAGTAACAGTGGTACTACTACCACAATCAATAAATGTGTCAATAGACTTATAAATAGGGTAACACCCTATTTGTAACGGCATCATTCAAATTGAAAGCTAACAGCCAAGCTGTCTTTTATATTTTAGTGGCAGGTACATAGTGCCCCTAATTAATTTAAATGATGAAATTAATTTATTTATATCAAAATAAAGTACTACATCTTTAGATTTAGTTTATAAATATTAAATCATTAGAGTAAGGAAAAATGCACACATTACAAATTTGCATTTGGTACTTCTATAATATTTAAAAACAATTACCTTTTTTATACTTTATTAACTGCTTCTTGCTAATGTTCGGGCTGTTACCAATCATTAAAACTATTTAGGTGTTCATATCTAAATGTTTTGGATTAATCTGCTTTAATAAATATTCAAAAGTAGCTCCCGGTGAGCACAAGTTAACTACTGAGTGTGTAATATAGGAATTTATAATAGACCCATAGTGTTTCCCTATGCTGTCACTAATTATAATTGTTTTTTTGCTTGACTTATCTGATGGCGAGCTGACACTGAGTGGTATACTCTGTATGATGCTTTCATCCTGCACTGCCAGAGTGCATTGACAACATTTGTCCTGGTTAAGCTGTAATCTCATTTCACATTTGTATTTTTGATGAGATAGACTTTTTGTCTAGAAATTATTAGTGTTTATAAATAATGAATATACATATTTTATTTGTAAAATTATTCTATACAGTGGCACCGGTTTTTCACTAATTTCACTAATTATCAATCATTTTCACTTTTTAGATAATAGTCTACCCTGAGCCAAATATAAAGTATCTAGGTGATCTGGAAGTAGTGTTTTTGATCCTATGTAAGTGAGTCAATCACCAAAATACGGGTTTTAAACGTTAATATATCAATAACTGTTTGAGCTACATTTGTGAAATTTTTAATTCTAAATAAACTAAGGGGTTTTAATAAATGTGCCAAATTTCATGGTATGTAAGTTAAATAGGTCTCGAGTTAAGGGGTCAAAAGTACCTCAAAATGGTTCGTGTAATATTACACATTATAATAAAACAATTACTAGTTCTACACCCAACTACCTATCTGGATGCCAAATTTACCTTTCTAGGTCATCCGGAACTGGGTTAGAGTTTTGATTTGACTGACTGACTCATAGTCAGTCAGACCTATAGTCAGTCAGTGATAAAAATGACGATTTTTGGACGTCAATACCTAAATAACCGTTTGAGGTGTGTTTATGAAATTTGGAGCACATACGAGTATGTATTTTGTAAGTCTCAATAAATGAGCCAATTTTGACAGGTATATGTGGAATAGCTTTTAAGTTATGAAGAGGTCAAAAGTGGCTTCAAATGGTTTGTGTACACACGGTGCTGCTCACCAGTTCTGTTAGCCTGAACACGCTATCGCGTGTCTAGATTTCTTGGACAATGACTCGAATCTCTCCATGTTATCATTGCAAGTTTTCAGGAGGTTGTAAAAAAACTATAGTTATATGTTATTTTATTTGTTCCTGAGCTTTGGTGTACCTACAAGCTGGTCATAATATTGTTATGAAGTGGTTTTTCTAAGCTTTGAAGAAGTAGAGATTCAGTATCATACAGTGACCTACTGTGTTCTGATTCTAGCTGTAATGATTTAATTTTATTAATTAATGAAATTTGCCCTTTTTACTCCGTCCTAACTGTTGTAAACAATTCCTTTCTTTGACAAGTTTTTGAGTTTTACGAATATATACAAATTTCTTTATTTTAACATAATATATTTCTTTAGTTTTTTCTGGCTATTAAAATATACAACGGGTTCTAAAGAATTATTGCTAGAAGTCAGGTCAATTACAAGGAAGCTGTCTTTAGGATAGGAACCGCAGTCAATAAGCTCACTAAAAAGGCTCTGTGTAGCAACACGTTTCTGAGATTCTTTTAAATGATCTAGTTGAGTTACGGTCTTATTTGCCTCATGTACTCGTAAGCTCATCTCCGGCTCAGTGATGCGACTCAGAGACCTCTCATGCTCATAACCACATTGGTTGAACGGCTCAACAATGTTGTCTCGCTGTTCCAGGATGTCCAAGTATTTATTATGAAGCTCGGCAAGCTGAGTCTTGTATTAGGTGTTGGACTTTGTAGTTTTGCTATTTCAGCTTCGCTGTCTTCTATCTCCCGTAGTAACTGAGCATTGAGATCCTTGCTGGTTTGAAATTCCTTAAGAGCGAGTTTCATTTTGGTTTCCATTTCCTTAAGAACAGATTGGCGGTTCATCATATTTGGACCTTTTGTTATGTTTATATTTTGAAAATAAATAGATAAAATTTAAGCACACTAATAGTTCAAAGAAGTAAGTTTTTTGTCCTATTTGAAAATTAGCACGTCAATCTGGGGTTGAGTAATGCTTAAGTTGATGTTTACTTAATTAAATATTCTAATAGATCAAGTCTATTATTATAAAAATGTGATGCTATAATTTAAGTGAAGTATAAAATTGTAAGTGTGTGTAAGAAGTCAAGTTTGTCTGAGGCAAAATGATCTGTCATCAAATTTACTTCCACAGTGTAGTCAATTAAAATAAGACAATATTATTCACTATTGTGAGAATATATGAAGTACGTGTGATGATAATTAGCACTGTTATTTATAGTGTAATAGCTCAACGGTTTGTTAAAAGGTGTTACCTGACGACCGCTACCTGAAAGGAGGTAATCGCCGTTATCAAAAGATTGAAGGAAAGAAAGAAAGAAATTATTTATTTTGTAAAGCATTATGCAACAGGTTACAAATTGTTATTAAACCAGCAATTACGTTACAGTATATAGTTAAAAATTAAGAGTTACAAAATACAGTTATCTATTGCATCAGTTGATAGAGTAATAGGCCTAAGTTTGAACTATGTTCCGATGCTGAATCTGACATTGATGATCGTCCGTCATAACTATAACTAGATAATTAAAATTACTTCCGCGTAATCATCACGAAAGATAAATAAAATTCATACTTAATATAAATTAGCAATTAACGATTTTAGAGATAAGCAGTACCTTTGTACATTGTATCCCTACTATAACTGTCGTGTGAATTCTTGTGTGTACATAAATAATAAAATAATAATAATAACATAATTATTATGATTAATGTATATTAAGATTTTTAATCAACTTTTCCATAAATATAGTAATATGCACCTATACGAAAATAAATATTATCTAACGAGTGAGTATTATTAAATTGTATTTTACGTCAAGCATAGTATCTATGCAGTGTCATGTAGTACTTACATTTACGTAATTACCAATTTATACTTATTTGCACATTGTCTTAATTCAAATGCTAAACTCATGTCTTCATTCTTGCTATTTTCACTCAATGTTTTTAAATTGTTTAATAAGATTCTGCACACTGCGAACGTAGGTAACAATATTGAAACGTTTTAACTATGATAGTGTTCGTTAAAATTAAATGTTAAAGTTAAATAATTATATGTTTTGCTAAATTATTGTAATATAATTCACATGTATTTTATTTCATTTTATAGTTATGTTATCTAATTAAGATACGAGTAGATTACTATGATTTTTGTAAGTTTTATAGTAACGTTGTTGTTTGTAATGATTGTTACATTTAAAATTAAAATATGTATGTATATCTATGTATACGTAAAAGTAAGAATTAGTCACTATTGGGAGCGAAGGGACTCGCTTCAGCAGGATGGCCGAGCTGTAAGGATACATCCAATAACAGTACAATATTATACCAACCATTCACCTTTTCACTCATTCAACATTCACTCAAACGTCACTTCTACATGCATTGCATTCGATCTCGTCATTCGTGCCACACGCATTCATTAAAAATATCTCGCGAATACTGCAACCGAAAAGCACTCTCTTGCTGGCGTTGCCCATGGTAAAACAGTACAGAAATAAAGGCCAAACTGTGTTGGAACGAGTACCCTCGCTGGATCATTTGATTGTTCAGGTCTGTACGATTCATTAATCCGTATGGTTATGCTTATGCTATGATAGCATACTGATTTCTTTATGAACACGTATTTCATGTAAACTCTGCTGCTTAACGAATAGAACATTTATCAAGTATTAATTTTGTTTTAATCATTTCTTGTTCTAAGTTTACCCTTTCACACACATAGTATATAACATATAACTTAGTGCTATTAAGGCCACGAACTGGAAACGACTTGATTTTCATTTAAAGTTCAGGTTAGACTCGAGGTACTGAAAGAAAGCTAGTCAAACAAAAAACTATTATATATTTCCTTCCTTACGTCATGTATACTATTCGGCATCAATCTTCAACTTTCGGTATATGGAGATCATAAATTTGGCCCGTAAGCATCCTTTTTATATCGGATTAATGTAACAAGGGAAAAAATAAGGTCTGGGATACTTTATTTCGGTGTGGGTAAGCTATCTTCGAAGATTTGTTTGAAGCAAAATTGTGGCACTATTACAGCACTTTTTGGAGTCGGCTAAAAATTGTATGTACCTTTGATATTTAACAACGCATGGTGTATTTTATCACCTTTTTTACATAATTTAGCTTTCCTTTGCTCAGTGACCCAGATGTTTTTAGTACGTAACTACCTTTTCTAAATAAATAACTAAAACCACAGACATAAAAAAAGAACCAGACATCACTTTGTCTTATCGAGAGTGACGCCGCCCGCTTACCATGTGTGCATAATTTTTAGTGCAGTCCGACCAATCCGACGCGGTAATGGCGGCCGATTAATAACAGTATGGTGTCAATGTGTACGTGTGATACTTGTACGAATAGAAGAGTTAATATTACTATGGGTGCTTCACTGAATTTGTTGCTGACAATCCGTCTGGTTCTTTTTTCAAGTCTGTGCCTATAACTTAAATTTTAAGAAAGAAAAACAATTTGACATTTTGTTTCAACATCATATCTAGCGTTATCTGTAGCTAAACAATAAAATACATTCAGTTGTTATTGCGTAAAGAGCAAGAAACATCCTCATTAACTTTCACATTTATTATACATATTATATTATTCTACTAATATAATATAGATACTGAATTGTGGTGAAAACTCCAAGAATTATCCTTAATCAAGAAACTTGATTAATAGCCGAATGACGGTGAAATTAATAATCGCGTAAAACATTTCGCGCGGCGGGAAAAATGCGCGGGAAAACGACGGAAATTAATTTCCGACAGGAAATGTAGGGCCATTGTAAATTTGCTTGCAAAAGATTTTTAACTTTTTTGATTTTTAAATCTGTCGATATACCAGTCAAGGTTTAAATTATGGAAATATCCTACTAATTTACATAACTAATTATAGATTTGAAAGTTGGTCAGGATGTATGGATGTTTTTTTCTCTTTCACGCAAAATCTTAAGATCTGCGATCTCAAGATTAAGTATGAGATGCTGACATTGTGTTGTGGATATGTAAAATCTGAGGTCGCGCTCAGGTAATACAAACAATAAAATTGGTATAAAACTCTAACAATACAAATTACACAAGCAAACATAACGCAGATTATGGTTTCATCATTTTATGTATGAATGGCTAAAAATAAAAAAGTTAGTTTTGCAAACAGAAAAAAAAAGCAAATGATCCAAGACGAATTTTAACGAAAACAAAAATGTCGTGGGTTCGAGACAGCTGTGAAGGGATTCA
This sequence comes from Thymelicus lineola, assembly GCA_963932265.1. Classification (NCBI taxonomy): domain Eukaryota; kingdom Metazoa; phylum Arthropoda; class Insecta; order Lepidoptera; family Hesperiidae; genus Thymelicus; species Thymelicus lineola. The sequence continues at coordinate 3,559,499 of OZ010693.1, read as the reverse complement.
AAAGGCAGATAATCCCATAAAACACTTTTTGGGTCCGCTGAAATTGTACTGCGAGTATACGAGGGGATATTTTTACAAAAATCGTAGCGTTTCTTATTATATAAGTAACATTACACATTTTTCTGAAAGTTTAACATATGTAAAATTCAACAACCATAAATATAATAATATACAGTTACAGTTCTAGCCTATACTTTTTAAGATAAAATGGTCTTACTAAAAGAGTTTACTGTTATCCTTATACACATATTAAAATAGTTAAAGGTACTTACCAATAAAATAAGAACATGAGTAAGCCTGTAAGTCATACCTTTTTTATTGTACTTAATTATGTGGATAATGAAAAAGGTCACCACTGTCATAAATAAATTATCATCGGAATCAAATCAATTTGTGAAAAAACTACGGAGTTTTTTTGACGAATGAAATGAATGAAGTGAAGTAGTTCTAATTCAGCTTACAGAATTTGACCCACACAGTAATTACATGCTAACGAACTCACGAAAAAATCAAGTTAAATAAAAGCTTGTAGGAACTTCAAACTACAGAATAAAAGAAAAAAAACAATACTTAATGATGTATGTTATTAAAAGAAATGATTTACCAAGGAACATAGAAATAATTTAGATATTTCTTGTAATGAGGTCCATTTATCCATTCTTTATCATTGACACCCAGCACTCCTACACTAATCAAAGCTTAACGGGTCCTGATTCCATTCTTAACAACTACCTAATCAGGTTACAGCGGACCCTCCTGTCCCATTAAATTAGCGTCGCCAAAAAAAGAGCTTCCCGTATGTTTTCATCCCAAATTCCATCCCTTAAAACGCAAAATAAGGTTCCCTTACCTGCTTACAGGTAAACCAATAAAGTGGCAAATCGCTTCATCCCAACACAACATTTGAATAAGAGATCCTATTATTAAAATAATTACATTTGGTCAGTTTTAGAGTAAGCTTGTTTATTTGCACTATTTTGTGATTTGCAACCTATTGGCAGCCTACTGAGCACGGGTCTCTCCTCTTGACGAGGTCTAGAGCATATTTCAAAACGCTGTTCCAGTGCGGATTGGTAGAGGGGTTAGTAGCCAACCCAAGTATCTATGTTTACCTACAACCTGTGTCTTCACATGCCGTAAAATGGTCACGAATGTTTGTATTTTTGACTTTTATTGAAATAATTAAGCCACACACGGACGCCACCATATACCACTACGTCCTAGTGTATTTTTAAACGACTCCAAACTAATCTTAAAATTTTAACAAAAAAGAACCGACTTCAAATGAAGTCCATCCAATAAAAAAAAGAATCATCGAAATCGGTTGGCGTGATATTGAGTTATTCGTCCATTTCTCGCGCACATACTTAATGCAAATTTAAGACTTATATGCTTTTGACATGGATGCCATTGTCAGATCATGCTCAAAATGTGGGACCACATGATAAGCACCAGCTTTCGATTAAAAGAAGAATCATCAAAATCGGTTTACCCAGTTAAGAATAAGAATAAGAATAAGAATAAGAATAAGAAACTATTTATTACCACATTACAAAAGCAACACACAGAAGGTACACATAAAACAAGAAAAAAAAAGAAGAAAAAACAAAAATGACAAATATATACTAAACACAAAAAATATTAGTATCACCAGAAAAGTCTGTGTGTGCTGCAGTGAAATATGGTAAAAGGCTCATTCTCAGCATATGCAGCAGTCTACGACCACTGCGCTGATTTTCAGAATGAGCCTCGTGAGTAGAAAAGTCAGTCGGTAACAGCGACAGCAGGCACATAGTTAATAATAATAATAAAAACAATTGTGCACATTATATATAAAAAATTAGGATTAATATATATATATATAATATTAGTATATATTTCAATAATAAACATATCTAAATAAACATATGGGATCGACAAATATGGGGACACAGAAATATATGGGGAACAAAATATGAAACAATAAATGGACTTACTCGTATGTATTAAAATATTAATATTATTATAGTATGTATTATAATATAAAATGTATAATATAATTGTATTGTATTGTAGTTCAAAGTTCTGAAGTAACAAACATAAAAAAACAGTCGAATTGATAACCTCCTCCTTTTTTGAAGTCGGTTAAAAAGGAGAAGGTTCTCAATTCAACTGTATTTTTTTATGTTTGTTACCTCATAATTTTTTACTGAGTGTTTACTGGGATTTTGGTGATTCTTTTATTCGAAAGCTAGTGCTTGTCATGTGGACCCATTTAAATTTGAGCGACATCTAATAAGTAGTTTTTGAGTTATCAATGCGTATTTAATTGACTTCAAAGTCAAAGTCAAAGTCAAAATATTTTATTCATATAGGTATCATTGATACACTTATGCACGTCATTTTTTTGGCTTTTCGGAAGGTGCTTTGTCATGGAGGAGAAGAAAAGCCTAAAGAAACTCCTCAGCACATCTTTTAAAAAAAATATTACAAAAATGATATTATCATACAAAAGTTTACTATTCTGAGTGGAACTGGTTGCAGAGCTAATCATTTCCATGCGTCTTTGTCATTTAAATACTCGTTTACACTATAATATCCCTTGCCTAACAATTGTGTTTTTACACGTTTTTTGAAAGATTCTATTGGCAAGTCACGTATTATTTTTGGGATTTTATTATAGAAATGTACACCAAGCCCTATGAAAGATCGTTGCACTTTACTTAGGCGGCACGAAGGCGTAACTAATTGATACATTCTTTTTGTTTGGCGATTATTAATATCAAAATTTTGTTTATACGCGTTTATATTCTTCCTTATAAAAACTACATTATTGAAGATATACTGGGAAGCTACTGTAAGTATACCTATTACCTTGAACTTTTCACGCAAAGATTCCCGAGACTTAAGTTTATAGATAGCCCTAACAGCCCTTTTTTGGAGAATGAAAATTTGTTCTATATTGGCTGCTTTGCCCCACAGCAAGATGGCATACGACATAACACTGTGGAAATAAGCAAAATAAACTATCCTAGCAGTTTCGACGTCAGTATACTGCCTTATTCTCCTAACAGCATAAGCAGCCCTACCAAGTTTTGTCGCGAGATTTGTTATATGTGGGCCCCATTGAAGTTTACTATCTAAGGTCACCCCTAAAAAGACCGTTGATTCCTCCATATGCAATGTTTCATTATTTAGTTTAAGAGATTTGCTGACTTTTTTAACATTAGGTAGCACAAACTCTATACATTTAGTTTTTTTTGCATTTAAAAGTAAGTTATTAATAGTGAACCAACGCGACACATGCGAAAGAGCACTATTTACGTCGTCGAAATTTACTTTATTCCTTTCACACTTAAATATTAATGATGTATCATCAGCAAATAGTACAATATCCGCTTGGTTCTTTACATAATGTGGTAAATCATTAATATATACCAGAAAAAGAAACGGACCCAATATAGAGCCCTGAAACTACGTTGATGGTGTTCTCACATATTATCTACCTGTTTCATTAAAGTCGGTTATTTTTGGAACGAAGTTCCTTATCGCGCGTTGTGAAAGGGGGCTAGACGGAAAATTACGACAGTTTTTGATTCTTACGAATGACGACACTTTTTATGAAGTGATTCAACAAAACAATACTTAAATCGAAAGGAACTTCGTTCCATCCGGGTGTCCCTTGACACCTCTCATGTTTTGTAAAACTTATTGGTATTTAGTTGTGCAGTCCATAAAATAATAAGAAATTAAGGGTGAAAAAATAAAACAAGCACATTACTCGTGCGTTGGCGTGAATTTAGCTAAATAAAGCAATAAAAACAAAAGATTTACGTAAACTAATTAAGGCTGTTAGAAATCAGACCTTATTACTGCACAACGACAAAATTACCTCTTAAGTCGAGTAAATTCTAATAAGAAACCCCTATTGCCTTATAAAATGGAATACAATCCGTTCCTATTATTTTCGTTTTGACCCACTTAGAAATTCATAAATTGGACTGTGCTCGGAAATTAGGTTCATTAGAGTGACACTGCTAGGCTGTGACCGTTCACAATGTGAGCTAAGGGCCATAGTCCACCACGTTGGCCAAGAGCGAATCCGTAAAATTAACACACTTGAAAGAAGCCTCTCTGGTGCTCAGGTGTCTATAGTCCACCACGTTGGCCAAGAGCGAATCCGTAAAATTAACACACTTGAAAGAAACCTCTCTGGTGCACAGGTGTCTTCATTATGTTTTCCTTCACAAAAGTGATAATTATTCCTATTAGTCTTACTAATATTATAAATGCAAAAGTTTGCGAAGATGTTTTTTTTATGGAAATAGCCGCAAAACGAACTTAGGATCCACCTGATGGAAAGTGGCTATCGTCGCCCATGGACATCAGCAACACAAAATGAAAAAAAGAACTGGCTCTCAAGCCCCCAGCCGGAACACGACGAGTCGTTTGGCGGCTGACTCATGCTCAAGGGTGGTAGCTTTCCAGCCGAACCCCATGGAGAAATAATAATAGTAATAATGTTTGGATGTTTGGGATTATTACGCGCTAACCTTTGTACGGATTGAGATGAAACTTGGCACACAGATAGGCCATGTCCAGATTCAAAAAATACAGTAAAATCGCTGTCATACGTTCTCGTGTGATGATTTGGAGGTTTATAATATATTTGTGAAACCACTCTTCCGTGCGCGAAGCCGCGGATAAAATCGAGCTAAATATAATATTATACTACTTTATTTATACTTTTAGTAAGTGTATAATATGACGATATACTATTGAAGTATTATTACTAGCGTATAGAACTGACACCGCGGGGCGCGGACACAATGTATGTCCCAATGAATTGGCGCCAATGGGCCAATGGGAATTCAATCTTCAATGGATTCGTTCGATTTTGAAAGGAGAACGGGGGCTCAATTTTGAAAATGAAACCACCCGAGCGGGACCACACATTTTGTTCGAGATATCTGTTCTATGACATTATACTTCAATGCGATATATCTACTAAAAGCATGGTTCATACGCGCTGTGGTAGAGAACAAGATCCAATATTGTATCAATTACGGCGCACGTGCGGTTTGCATGTCAACTGCATTTAATAAGCGCTGGTTTGTACTTGTCTTGTACAAGGACATTCTATTTTTATACCACTGTGTTCTATCTTTCAGACGCCTGAACAAGGACGAAGCATACTCGTGGCACAAAGATGACCGTTTGAACAACCAAGGGATTGGGATGGGCTTCAGCAGACTTGAAGTAGTTCCTGGAGAGCCACTTCATGTAATGAGCTATGTTGGGAAGCTCGAGATTGCGATGGAGATCTACATTACGTATGAACCACGGGTTTTGTTAACGTGGCCGTACGTAAGAAGCAATTTTGAATCCGCTGCAGCGAGATGGTTTGCCTCTGTGCAAACACCACGCTGGCGTAAATCATAACGGGATGGATGCAAGTCTTGTAAAATGTCGTCTTGTTGACTCTATTTATACGTAAGTATTTCGTTATTATACAAGTTAGTGTACTGTTGTTAGCATGAGGAAATGTTAGATGTTTCCTTGATTGTTATTTAATAACAGTTTACTGTGCCGTAGCTTTGCGTCATTCATTTAAATACAAATTGAAATAAATTGCATAAATGTGTATATTGATGTGTTTGTTACTAAACTAAGTACCTATGCAGTTTTCTAGCAATATTTAATTTAAAGTAGATAATTATCTAAATAGATTGCTGTATATTAATAATCTGTGCATATCATAATGACAATCTGTATTCCCCCCACCTCATCTCTCTCTTCCGCTCTGCATGTTAAATCATACGCACTGTGCTCTGTGTTTTTATCAATTTAAAATTAAAACAAGTGAGTTACAATAATAAAGTGCATTTAATTGAAGAACCCACTACCTCATTCATCGTTCATAGATAAATAAAATTGAATTGTCTGTCTGTGATTTCAATTTAAAATGTGTTTTCTCAAAAGCTTAATGTTATTTACACAATACTAACTCAAATAAACTTTTTTTAATTGTTGTCTGCCCGTCTGTTTATCTTTCAGCTTGTCGGGACTAATCTCTGAAAAGGCTGAACCGATTTTAATGGGACTCTCACTGGAAGATAGAGGAGGTTATAGGGTAGCATATAGGCTTATCCAGTATTACGTGATTCATCTTCAGGTACCTCTTTAAAACATTTCCTCTAGATTTCTATCATCTTCTTGTTCTAGACCTCCTCAGTTTTGAGGAGATCCGGGCCCAGTAGTAGGTCATAATAGGTTCAGTGTAAATTAAATTATAATTCGATTATAATAAAATCCTATCAAATTGAATAAACAACAGGCAGAAACAAAACACGACAAAGCAGTGCGTCATTCCTTTTAAAAACTAAAACAGCGATAACTTCAATCCGATATCTTTATAATTGGGTCATTGGAAACGTGACATTGCTTCCATTCGTATTGTTGTTTTTCCCGGTCTTTTTACGAATAACTCAAAGAAATTAAATACAGTTTTAAATATTTAAACGTACGCAGATTTTGAAAAGAACTAGCTTTTAGCTGTGGTTAACATCCTAAAATCTGCGGCTGATATCTGGAAGGAATAAGAAAATCGATTGCTCATTAGTCATTAACGTCTATATAATAATAGTTTAATTTTATTGGGTATGTGATGATGATGATGATGATAATGATGAAGATGATGATGATTTCGACTCCAGAGACTATGTTTGGTCGACCATAATAGAGCGCTCGTACGCTTCAGTGTGGCTAGTGTAGCCTACCTATCCTATTTTGCATATTATTCTGCATGTAACGTCAATTTATATTCTTGCTGTTTTCTTTCTACTACTGGGTTGCCTGGAAGAAATCGCTTCAAAGCGATAAGGTCACCCATTGTTTTGTATTCTTTTTTCTTGTGCTCGTCGCAGGTGCTCGTATGTATATTATTTTATGGTGTAGGTACAAACAATAAACAGGAATAGTAAAAAATTTAAAGATGATATTACAATGATTTAGGTGCGTATGTCCAAGCCACTTTTAATAGTTATGTTAATTAAACTATGTATTAAAACCGACAGATAGTAAGGTGTGGTTGAATATTACGTTTTACCGCGATGCTTTGTTTACTTATTGCAATGTTGAGTTGTGATAAGTGAATTTAATAACACCGACAAATAGGAGGCAATGAACTATAAGCATAAAAGTAGTTATATTAGCGAGTATCTTAATTTTTTTTATAAGTTACAAAATATATATTTTCTAATTTCAATCAAAAAAGAATATCAATATCCCATTGTTTGTAGACGTACAAAGGTTACAAATGATTAGATTAGAAATTATTAGATTAGAAATGATGAAATCCGTAAACGAACGAAACTGACCGACAGCGTAGAGAATTAGCCTGCTGCAGGCAATGGATGGCCATATAGTTCAAAGGACTGATAACTAATGTTATTGGGGAAGAAAGGTCCTCGAATGGAGACCACGAATCGAAAACACACACGCACATGACCCGACTAGGAG